>CM077167.1:95262527-95462692 GCA_039583875.1 Platanthera guangdongensis
AACAGCCTGAATCAGCGTAATGTAGCACTCTGCGCCCTTTCCGAACAGCCTTGACTACTTGGAGTGCAGACATCAATGTCCCGCCAACTGCTCGCATCCCCGCGAACTTAGTCTCCTGCTCGATATTCTGGCCCAACGTGATCTCTTTGACATTATAATCAATCAAGGCATGCTGCTCTGCGAGACAATCCATACCAAATATCACATCAAATTCTAATATCGGCAATACAGATGCAGTCAAACAGAAATCCCGACTTCCAATTTGAACCGCCACATCGAAAGCTCGATCCGCGAGCATCAAACAACCATTCGGCAACACCACCCTGACGATATCTGTCTTCACACGACTAGGTATCCCAAGCCGCGCTATAAACTCTTTTGACAGAAGAGAATGCGAAGCACCCGTGTCAAACAGTGCTCGCGCCAGTGTGTTCCGAATCATCACAAAGACTATGACAATCATGTCACACACACAAGCCGCATACAAGTAGGCACTAAACAATACTTGTGATAAACAAAGCAATGGAATAACTTAACTCGTACCTATGACGACGTCACTCTGCTTAATGGCCTCCTGCAGGCCAAGATTGTAGACTCGGGGCTGTGCCTGGGAGGTAGAGGACTCCACCACCGCCTTTCCCTTCTCCGCATACGATGCTCTCGGCTTCTTTTCACTCTTTGGCGGTACCACTTGACAATCACGGGCTAGATACCCCACCCGTCCACACGTAAAGCACGTACGATTCTCCGATCTTGATGTGGTCCCCGACATTGCTCCCGATGCAACCGAAGAAGGAACTTATCCAGCCGACTTGGACCTCTTGCCCCACTCTTCTTATAGTATGATTATCCAGGTCGGGGCACCTTGAATTCTGGCTTTGTCACATCTAAGGCCCGCTTCCCTTGCACCCTTTTCATGTCCTTTTCCAGGGTGCACGCAGTGTCAATCAATGCCTGGAAGCCTTGGTTCACAGAACGAGAGAGCAGGAATCACAGCTCATCCCACAATCCTTCATAGAACCTATTTGTCTTCCTCTGCTCATCAGCAAAGATCGAACCTGCATACCGGCCCAACCTCGTGAACTCATGCAGGTAAGCTTCAACACTGCCTTCACCTTGCATCAGCCTTTGGAATTCGTTCTCCATTCCAATACACTGTGCCGCCGGGAGGTGCTTAACCAGGAAGAGTCGGGAGAATTCCTCCATCTACACTTGTGTTAACGGCCTTCCCGCTAAGTGATGCAACTCCATCTCGTCCCACCACAACCGCACCTCGCCTTCCAGCAAGAAGGTGTCCAAGGTGACCTTCTGATGTTCCTCCGTCCCGATCGTCATCATTATTCGCTTGACGCGCGATAACCAATCTTCAGCCTGCGTAGGAGATCCCACTCCCGAAAACGTAGGCAGGTTAAAGCTCATAAACTGCTTCAACTGCTTCTCAGCTGCTCGAGGATCCACAGCCGCTACAGATTCTGGCCTCGCCGCAACCTGTTCTAGCCTCAATACCGGCTGCGTCTGCCCAATCGGATGTGCTTGAGGCATGGCAAACAAAGCCTCAGCAACTAATCTCATAGTTTCCGCAGAAGGCGGAGGTGTAGGCACCTCAGCTAGTGTCGTACTCCCATCATAATGCTGGGGCTCCGACTGCCCAGCACCACTTCGCGTCACCTATAGGTGAAAAAGAAACACACATTAACGACCGTAGACAAGCAATCACAACAAAAAAGGAACGCGCAGGTTCCTCAAACACATGTATTGACATTCCTAAAGTGGACATTCAAGAGTTCATCAATGTTAACACGGTTCGCACAAACACGTGCTCGCCACCCCACAAAAGAATTCGACCACGAATTCGAAAGAAAAAGACCGAGACAGCTTATACTAAAAATGTAACGACTCTATCCGTTCATAGGTATATACTAGAAGGTCCGGTCGGGGCCCCACAGTATATACCATAAAACAGGCGGGGAAGTGATAGAGTGATACCAGAGTTGCGCATCCTAACTCGTTGCATTCTAGCAGAAGCATATAACATGAAGCTGAACTCACACACATGAATGTCCACCATATAAAAGCTCCACATTTATATAAAACAGGAATGTCCAAATACAAAGTCAGTTGGTCTTATTGCCTTACAAGGCATTACACAATAGTAGCCTTATATATTGGCGCGCAGGCCAGCCACGTATAAACAAATATAGCATTTAGTTTAGACTTCAAGGTCTAGCAGCGGTAGCAGTAACAGCAGCAGTAATGCCTTCAGCCTTTATGCGTCCTGCTTGGTTATCCAGCACCTGCACCGGGACAGCCCACCCAACGGTGGTAAACAAGGCAACGGTCAGCATTCAGCTGACCAAATTATAACAACCCTACCCCTTTGCCGGGGCAGTGGCATTTCTTCCCTGCAGGCATAACAATCTCATGCATATATATATTCATCACATATTGTGCACTCACGCACAAACATTCCATCACAATCGTCAGCCACTCAGCCCGACGATCCATGCGCTCAGTGCACATTCTTCGTGTAACGGCGAACCAGGGTCTCACCACCGTATCAGGGTCGCAATGCAACTGTAATAATTGAGCATTTTACTCCATTGCATGCAGCCGGAGATTTTAGTCTTAATGCACCGAGATTGGGCCGTAGCCGCCCATTGTGTCATGGCGCGCAGGCCTAAGACTCTTGCTATGCGCTCAAACAGACCGCACCTTCAGGTCTTACGTCAGACAGACATAGCGCAGGTCGAATAATGGACCCCCCCCCCCCATTGCTCAAGTCACCTTGCCATCACAGAGTACGGCGTACTCGCGGCTACATAAAAGGCGCGGGTCGGTTTCACCTTACCTGTTTCCTTTAGGTGAGCTCGTCCGCTCACACATAACTAGCCCATTCTCACGGAACTGCTTCACATTTATCGGTTACCTAGGAGCCACGCCGCGCGTTAGCGACAGAACTCAATTTTCATCCCTAGGCTTAACCGTGCATTCATAACATTCACTTAAGGGTATTTTCCCAAGCTGCCAAGCTAGTACTTCCTGCTACTCCCCTTCACAGGCACAACCCATCAAGCATTCCAAGCATCAAGGGTATTTTCCTGGACTTCCAATCCAGTACTTCCTGCTACTCCCCTTCACAGGGACAACCTGAAAGTGAGCAGTTAGATGAGGAATACTCTAGAGGAGGGGGGGTGAATAGAGTATTTAGAGTTTTATAAAATTCTCTGCTGGATAATGTAGATTAGTCTAAGTGCAGTAGTAAATGAATCAAAATATAAAAGCACAAAAACTAACTACCACAGCCACAACAAGAAAATAAAAGAAATGGCAACCAGACGACACAAGAAATTTATAGTGGTTCACCAACCTGGGTACATCCACTCTTCTACCACCCTGGTAGGAATCCAATCAGGTTTTTATCAGATGCCTGACACCAATTAGCTTTTAATCAGGTGCTCAAAAGCCAAATCCCCAAGTCTTTTGATCAGGTGACCTGTTTCCAGGAATCACTTTGAAGGGAGATGACAACCCTTTACACAATGGGGGTGAGAGAGTTGATTATGTCTTCTCTGTCAACAATCAGAGAGAAGACTTGTAGATTATTGATGGTAGCAAATGGCTCCCCCTGAGATATTGAATAGTTCAGGGAAATATGGATGCCTTGCTGCAAGGTGATAGGCCTTCAAGTTTTTAGCCTTTTTCTGCAGGATTTTCTTAACAGATTTGACAGTTGTTGTCCTTGGAAGTCCTGGAGTGTTGAAGTAAGAAGACTCTTGATTTTGTATGATTGTTCTTCTTCTTCTGAGAGCAGATCTTCTTTTTGTATCAGATCTTTTGTGAAAGGATCAGAGAAGCTGTTGAAGACAGACTGATTGAAAATGTCTGTGTCTGTGTATGCTGTCTCTATAATTTCTCTAGTACTCTGATTGTTCTTGCTTTCTTGCGTCTAGCAGGCTCTCAGGAAAGAGAGAAAAAAAATCTATTTTTTTATATTTCCTGAGGGAATTTCCATTCGAAATTTGAATCCTTCTGCGGCAATCAATGTTGGCGGTCCATAAAAATAAACTGCATTGATTCCTTTCCACAACTGTCCCTTGGAAAAATGGAAAAACAATAATTCTGATGAAAGCCGTGATTAATGTATTGTCCAACGGTAATATTCAGAGAATATTTTATCATTAATCATTGAGAAATTATTGCCATAGACTAAGGACAGAAGGAATAAATACTAAGTCTGGAATCGTCGAACTGATGATAGAATTCGTCGAGCTGATAACTGTGTTGGTCGACTGGAGTTCAGCAACTATTCTGGACTTAGAATTTTCACAGTTGTATCTGAAATGAAAGTTGAAGTCTTCAGAATTCGTCGACCTAACATTTGATTTCGTCGAGCTGAGTTTCTGGAGTTGCCAAATATTCTGTGTGTCGACACAATTACTCCTGGTGTCGACACAGGTGGTGTCGACTGATATCCTGTGTGTCGACACAAGTGATGTTGGTGTCGACAGATATCTGTGTGTCAACAGAAGTCTTCTGTGAGTCGACATATTCTTGCTTCTGGTGTCGACACAGTTGGTGTCGACAGTTATCTTGTGTGTCGACACAAGTCTTCTGTGTGGTGTCGACACAACCTTTCCAAAGTGTCGACTGATGATATGTGTGTCGACACAAGTGCTTCTAGTGTCGACTCAGTTGGTGTCGACATATACTTTGAGTGTCGACACAAGTCTTCTGGTTCTAAGTTGTTGAAGTAGATAATCCAGAATTCATCGGGCAGAGAACTAAGTTCGTCGACCTGAGACTAGAGAATATAGTCTTGACAGAATGTTGCAATAGTCCAAAGATTCGTCGACCAAAGAATAGAGTTCGTCGACCAAAGTCTGATTCTAAGGACTTGGGATATCTTGATCTTTCCTGAACTTGGAAGTGTTGTTGTAATCCAAGTTTTCATCGACCAAAGAATAGAGTTCGTCGAGCTCAGCTCAAAGAATTTTCTCTAAGATCGTCGAGCTGAGCACGACAATCGTCGACCTGAGTTCGACGAACATCGAACTCACTTTACAGAGTCTTGAAATCTTCTAATTCTTGTGTCTCTGGCAGTCTTGTTGATAGCTGGTCCATGTGATGTTGACTCTAAGAACTTGGCCTAGACTCTAGGACACAACTATGACCCTGGCTATATATTATGGGTCACATGATCCTAACTTAGTGAACCTACCTCAAATCTTACTAGGGATCCAACAATCTCCCCCTATTTGGGTGAGGTCACTAATTACAGACTCAAATCAAAATTAAAAAATAAACAAAGCAGAAAAAGCACATATCTGGCAGAGATCAAAAACACATGCAGCAGATATATATATACATAAGCTTTATTCAGATTATAGAGCGGTTATAGATAATTATAGAAAATAAAAGAGTTCAACCTTTTCTTCTTCTATTTCTTTTCCTTTGGCATTTTTGCATGCTCTTCTCTCTAGGCTTTGTAAACACAATCTCTCTTTTTGGATCTGAAGCTTGCACTTTTGTCATAGTCATATCAGCAACCCCTATATTCTTCAAAGATGTAGCTCTGGGGATAACTGCTTCTGGGTGCAACCTCATGTAGTCATCAACATTGAAGAACTTGTTTGCTTTATCAAATCTTTTAAGTTCCTCTTTCCTGTACTTTTACATTGTTGAATATTCAGAAGGATCCTTTCCTTCAGCTTTGGCTTTGTTAATCATAGAAAGGCCTACAATTTCCTAAAATCTGGCCATTCTAGCAGTAGTAGCTGTTTCAGGATCTTCAAAAGGAATAGGAGGAGAAGATTGTCTTTTAGAGCCTTCAGCTGGTTGATGTTTCGTGGATTGTTGCTATTGTTGTTGATGTTGCTGCTGCTATTGATTCTGCCTTCCTGAGGAATGCTGCATGTGCTGACTGCTTTCATATGATCTCCCTTGGTGTCTTTGATATGTTTGAAGTGGGGCAGATCCTTGAGAAGATGTGCTTGAAGCACCAATAGCTGGAGGAGGTGGAGGAGGTGGATCTTTTTTGAATCTGTGAACTGGAAGAGGAGAGTACCTTCTGCTTTTTTTCCTTTCCTTCTGCTGATTTTTAGATAACCACATCCAGGCTGGCATCCCTTTGTATGGAGTTATATTTTGGAGAATATAATAAGGAGTGTCATTGTTTGGATTAGGCTTAGGAGTAGGAGGAGGAGGGGCTTTTCTTTTCTTTGATACCAACTTCCTCTTAGGTTCATCATCTGAATCATCTTCCTCATCATCATCATCATTATCATTATCTGATCCCTGAGAGTTATAATATAGGTCATTGAATGCTTTCAAAGCCTCAGCAGAAATGATTGGCTTTTCAAGAGCTTGAGCAGAAACTTCAACAGGACTAGGAGAAGAAGTCATAGAAAAGACTGGAGAACTAGTGCTGACAGTGCTTTCGGCAGCTGCCTTACTTTCTTCTTCTA
The DNA here is from genome assembly GCA_039583875.1 of Platanthera guangdongensis. NCBI lineage: Eukaryota > Viridiplantae > Streptophyta > Magnoliopsida > Asparagales > Orchidaceae > Platanthera > Platanthera guangdongensis. Next base: position 95,268,992 of record CM077167.1, read on the forward strand.
TATCAGCCAAAATCAAATCATCCAGATTTGGTATGGGTGAGTCATCCATTACAAATTTTGGAACAGAAAGAATTTCTTCTGGAGATGGCATGACTGCTGGCTTTGAAATAACAAAACTATCTCTAAGTTGCTTAGCAACGTTTGGAGAGATTGGAGAAGTATATGGTATAATAGCCAAGGATGGCTTAGTAGGTACTGCTGGAATATAATTCAGAAAGGCAGTATCAAAACTTTTCAAAATATCAACTAAGTTTACTGTGGGATTAATTATGAATTCTGAAATAGAAAGAATATCTTCAGCAACTGTCTCTTCAAGGACTGACTCATGAAGATCCATGTCAGTCTCAATGAAATGAATCAAATCAATTAAATCTCTATCATTAGGAATAAAATCTGTATCTGCTATTAGTGCTTCTGTATGATCTGCTATTGCTGGGGCTGCTACTTGAACTGCTGTTGTTGCTGGAGCTGAGATTTCTACTTCTGCTGGAAGTGCTACAGCTTCTTCATTAAGCATCTCCCCCTGCTTGGTTTCAGTGTATACTAGAGCCAGGCCCCTGAATGAAGAGGGGTAGCAGTGAAGGTAGAAAGTTAAGAAGATAGAGTAGATATAGAGGTAGCAAGAGTTAGAATGGCCTTTGCTATGATTGATTTTATGAGGGGTGTGATGATAGAAATGATGGAAGATATGATGGAGGGGTCCAATGTTAGAGTAGCAGATGGTTCAGTAGAATATGGAGTGCAGACATGTTGAGGGATGGTAGATGTTAGAGATAATGAAGGAGGGACATCTGGCATATGGATATCCTAAGGAGGAGGGGAATTAAGGGGGGGAAGTCAGAAGATCAAAAGTTGGAATGGAGGATAGGTGAGGTGGAAGAGGAGATGAAGGTGGTGTTGGATCTGGTAAATCTGTGGGGGATTGAGGTAATTGAGGTAATTGAGGTGGAATGGGTTGATGGTATTCCTAAATAGGAGATGTACGTGGAGTAGGAACATGAGTAGTGTGTTGTTGTTGTTGTAGTAGAGGTTATTATTGTGGTTATGGAGTTGGAGAGATGGTTTGGACTGTTTGTGGAAGTGTAGGTGGAATAGCTGGAAGAGATGATAAGGGTGGAATGATCTCTTCATCAGGGTGGGGAGTGGCTCTTACAGCCCTGGTGCTTTTAAAAGTTGGGGTGGAAGAGGTTGCAGCCTTGGATGGCTTAGTTATGGTCCTCTCCCACCTGCCAAACAAGGTGCATGTGAGCCTCTTGCTGGCATTAATGAATATGGTCTGTGAGACCAGGGATTCAGCAGCCTTCTCCTTCAGGAAGATCCCTAGGATCCTTCCAAAGCATACTTCCTTCTTGTTGTTCATTTTATTTATCAAATCAAATATGATTTGAGCCCAATCTACTTCCTTCTTATTAATTACTGCACACATAACCAGAAAATGGTGTCTGGTAATGTAGTCATGGGCAGTGTGCTTGCCCACCAAAACCTTTCCCACAATATCTGCCAAGAATTTGTAGTCGGCAGATAAGTGTTTCTTTAACAACTTATTTGGATTATCTCCAGTATATCCCATTAAACTCAACATCATCTCATATTCTTCAGAATCAATTTCTAATTGTTCTTCTCCATTAACCAATCCAAAAATGTCAGTAAGTACGGCGGGAGATAAAGATACAGAGTTACCCGCAATTGTTCTGATCATAGTGTTCTCCTCTGATGTAGATGTATAAACCCACTCTCTGATTTCAGTTGCAGATAGTTTTATCCTTGTTGACATCAGATTTTTCAGTTTTTGTTCCTCCAGAAGTTCCAGTATATGCAGAAATATGGGATTTGAATGTTGAAAGGATTCAAAGTCGACGTCAAAGCCTGTGTCAAACTTCATTCCGGTTAGGGCACCTGCTGGAATAGCCATTGGAATCACATGTAAGAGAGACAAACGGCAATCAAGTGCAAGAGAACAGAAAGCGCGGGACGGAGGTCGAAGAAAAACCTAGATATAAGGTTTTCCAGAATATGAATCGACAAACTCCGTTCCACGAAAATTAAGAAATTCTTCGACCTGAGATCGACGAAATAATTAATAGTCAAATAATTCGTCGAGCTCTGTCTGAAGATTTGAAGACATTTCGTCGAGTTCCGTTCGACGAAAGTTTTCTATAGTGAATTCGTCGATCTCCGTTCGACGAAAACAACTTCGCTCACAGAAAGTTTGTCGTCCTGCGTTCGAAGAATATCTCACAAACTTTCCATAGTTCGTCGAGCTCCATTCGACGAACTTTGGCAAATTCATCGAGTGTAGACTTAAACTAAACTAAGCCTTCTCCATTGATCATTCCCAGCTGATTTATAAAGAAGAGATGATTTATCTCATCCAGAGGTTTGGTGAATATATCAGCCCTTTGTAAATCAGTGTAGATATAGACAAGCTTAATTTTGTTTTTGTCTACACACTCTCTTATGAAATGATACCTAATGTCTATATGCTTTGTCCTACTGTGATGGACTGGATTCTATGCTATGACTATAGCGCTTGTGTTATCATAAATTAGAGTTGAATTATTTAAGTTGATACCATATCTAGTAATTGATTTTGTATCCACAGCATCTGGGAACAACAGCTACCTGCTGTAATGTATTCTGCCTCAGCAGTTGAGGTAGATACAGATGACTGTTTCTTACAAAACCAGGATACTAATCTCATACCCAGGAACTGGCAAGTTCCTGAAGTACCTTTTCTATCCACCCTGCATCCAGCAAAATAAGCATCTGAGTATCCAGTTAACTCAAATTCTGATTCTGTGGGATACCATAGGCCTAGACTAGGACAACCCTTTATATATCTCAAAATTCTTTTTAGGAAAATAAGGTGAGATTCTTTTGGGTTCACCTGGAACCTAGCACAAAGGCATGTGACAAACATGATATCAAGTCTGCTTGTTGTAAGGTATAATAGGGAAACAACAATGGCCCTATATAGTTTCTGATCCACAGGTTTCCCATGTGCATCTGAATCAATTACGACATTTGTATCCATAGGTGTCTTCTTTACTGAGGCATCAACCATTCCAAACTTTTTGATAAGCTCTTTAGCATACTTAGCATGAGAGATGAAGATGCCATCAGGGAGCTGCTTCACTTGGAGATCAGGGAAGTAGGAAAGCTCACCCATGCTACTAATTTCAAATTTAGAATGCATGAGATCAGAGAATCTCTTGCATAATTTTGAATCGGTAGACCCAAATATTATGCCATCCACATATATTTGTACTAACAGTATTTGATCCTTATGATGTCTAGTGAAGAGTGTTCTATCTACAATACCTCTAATGAATTTATGCTCTAACAGAAAGTTGGCTAGTGTCTCATACCAAACTTTTGGATCTTGCTTTAGACCATAGAGAGCTTTATGCAGTTTGTAAACATAAGAGGGATGAGTTGGAGAAACAAAACCTGGAGGTTGTTCAACATACACCTCTTCCTTGAGTACTCCATTCAAGAATGCACTTTTCACATCCATTTGATAGACCTTGAATCTCTTGTAAGCTCCATAGGCAAGGAATATTCTGATTGCTTCCAACCTTGCAACAGGTACAAAGGTCTGGTCATAAACAATTCCTTCTTCTTGAATATATCCTTGTGCAACAATCCTGGCTTTATTCCTTACTATTACTCCTTATGCATCCAGCTTGTTTCTTTAGATCCATTTGGTTCCAATGACTGGGTAGTCTTGAGGCCTTGGAACCAAATCCCAAACTATACATCTCTCAAACTGATTTAAATCCTCATGCATTGCAATGATCCAGTAGGGATCTTGCTTAGCATCATGGATGGATAGAGGTTAAATCTGAGAAAGAAAATAAGCATGCATCACATCTTGATTGAGTTGATGCCTTGTCTGTACACCTGTTGATATGTCTCCAATAACTTGAGATCTGGGGTGATCCCTAAGTGTGACAAGATCAGCTAGTCGAGTTGGTTCTGCAATAGTATTTGGAATTAATTCCTCCTGTGGAATTATATTTGCTGTTGGGGGAATATCACTCCCTTCAATGCCTTCATCTTCACTTTCTTCAATGACTTGTGGAGAAGGATGATTTGGAACCTCTTGGGTAAGGTTTAATCCATCCAAACTCTCACACAAGTGATGTACCTGCAAGTTGCTACTGGTAGAAATTTATTTCTCCTTGCAAGACATGTTAGCTTCATCAAAAGTAACATGGATAGACTCCTCAATTTTTAAAGTTGATTTGTTATAAACCCTATAGGCTTTGCTTACTTGGGATTATCCTAGAAAAATTCCGTTTTCAGCCTTTGCCTCAAACTTTCTATTATATCTTTTATTGTTTGTGTGAATATAACATATACAACCAAAGACTTTTAAATAGTTTATTTTAGGTTTCTTCCCTTTTAGTAATTCATAGGGAGTCCTATTATTTAGCCTATGTATCAGGATTCTGTTCAGGACATAGTTTGCAGTGTTCACAGCCTCTGCCCAAAAGGATAGCAGCAAGTAAGCATCTGCAAGTAATGTACCTGCACTTCAATGAGTGTCCTATTTTTCATTTCAGTTACCTCATTTTGTTGAGGAGTTCTAGGAGATGAGAAGCAATGTCTGATACCTTCCTTCTCATAGAACTCATGCATAAGAAGAGACTCAAACTCTGTGCCATGATCACTTCTGATCAATGCAACATGAGTAAAGAACTCAATATGTATGGTCCTGAGAAAATCTATAAGAACGTTGAAGGTATCTGACTTAGATCTTAGAAAGGATACCCAAGTGAACCTGGAGAAGTCATATACAATAACCAAAGTGTCGGATTTCCTTCCTAGGCTTTGTATAGCAATGGTTCCAAATAGATCCATGTGTAGCAAATACAAAATCCTAGGTGAATCACTTTTATTAATGGATTTGAAACTAGATTTACTTTGCTCGCCTAATTGACAAGCCCTGCAGAGGACTTCCTTCTTGTAGGGACCAGAAGGTAAACCTCTAACAAGGTTGTCTTTTGTTAGCCTAGCAATTTTTTTCAGATTTACATGACCTAGACTTTTATGTCATAAATCATTCTGGTTACTAATTAAGTCAAGTAAACAGATATCAGAATTGGCAGATAAGAAATCAACTAAATATATTTTGCCTTGTCTATTCCCAATTAAAACTGTTTGGTTTTCTTTATTAGAGATAATACATGAAGATGAACTAAAATGAAACTGATAACCTTCATCACATAATTGACTTATGGAGATGAGGTTATGCTTCAGTCCTCTGACATATGTCACTTTCTTGATTGTGACAGCTCCAATCTTCACTTATCCAAAACCTTTTGACTGGCCACATTTGGAATAACCAAAGATGACCTTTGGTCTTGCCTTGGACTTATAATTAGTTAGATTGTCCTTGCTTTCTGTCATATGTTTGGAGCAACCACTGTCCAGTTACCAGGTCTGATTCACACTTGGACAGCTCTTCACCTGTAATGGAAAACAGTTAAATGTTCTTGACCAAGGTTACCTTGGGTCCTTTGTTTTCCTGGTATGAAAAGCTGGAAATAACAGAATATTCTGGTTTCGATTTATATCCTAGAGGGTGATATCTCCTAGGTGGTATGACCCAATCAACTAGTGGATTAAAAGCTTTCCTGGAATTATTTAAGTTTCTGTTATAATTAAAGTAGATATCTCATTTACGCTTTTGGCCTCCTTGATGGGCCAGATCCTTGAATCTCATGAGCTTGGGAAGCACATCATGATCTTGTCATTCACCTCTGTGAGGGTGATGTCCTTGTCCAAGGTTTTTAGCTCATTGATGATTGAGGTTAACCTGTTATACATATCAGCTACTGATTCAGCTTCTTCTTTCTTGAAGTTCTCATATAAGGATATGAATTTGGATCTCATATCCTTTCTCCCATCAGCTGAACCATGCACCATCTAATTTAGTGAATCCCAGATGGCTTTGGCTGAGGTGCATTCAGCCACCTTCTGAAAAATATCATCTGATATAGTCTGTGCTAGTATGTTCATAGCCTTGTCATCAGCTATCTTTGCCTTCTTTTGGGCTTCAGTCCACTTAGGTGGTGGAACTGCAGTAGCGCTTGTAGATGTTGCAGAAGTTGAGTCTTGAGGGGGGCCTGTCAAAATAGAGTTGTATATATCCTCATCAATAGAATTCATGTATAATTTAATTCTTACCTTCTAGATGGCAAACCTATTTAGGTTGCAAACTGGAGGTCTGGTTCTTGCATAATCCTTATTTTGTGTCATTTCTGTGTATATAAATCTAATATGGAAATAAAAATAAAATTTAGATCTAACAAAGGATCTTTGGTTCAAGGGTTAGCTTGTACAACGAAAGGAACCTGCTCTGATACCAATTGAAAGTGAGCAGTTAGATCAGGAATACTCTAGAGGGGGTGAATAGAGTATTTAGAGTTTTATAAAATTCTCTACTGGAAAATGCAGATTAGTCTAAGTGCAGTAGTAAATGAATCAAAATATAAAAGCACAAAAACTAACTACCACAGCCACAGCAAGAAATCAAAAGAAAGGGCAACCAGACGAAACAAGAAATTTATAGTGGTTCCCCAACCTGGGTACATCCACTTTTCTACCACTGTGGTAGGAATCCACTCAGGTATTTGATCAGATGCCTGACACCAATGAGCTTTTGATCAGGTGCTCAAAAACCAAATCCTCAAGTCTTTTGATCAGGTGACTTGTAACCAGAAATCACTTTTGAAGGGAGATGACAACCCTTTACACAATGGGGGTGGGAGAGCTGATTATGTCTTCTCTGTCAACAATCAGAGAGAAGACTTGTGGATTATTGATGGTAGAAAATGGCTCCCCCTGAGATATTGAATGGTTCAGGGAAATATGGAAGCCTTGCTGTAGGGTGATAGGCCTTCAAGCTTTTAGCCTTTTTCTGCAGGACCTTCCTGACAGATTTGATAGTGGTTGTCCTTGGATGTCCTGGAGTGTTGAAGTAAGAAGACTCTTGATTTTGTATGATTGTTCTTCTTCTTCTGAGAGAAGATCTTCTTTTTGTATCAGAGCTTTTGTGAAAGTATTAGTGAAGCTGTTGAAGACAGACTGATTGAAAATCTCTGTGTCTGTCTATGCGGTCTCTGTAATTTCTCTAGTACTCTGACTGCTCTTGCTTTCTTGCGTCTAGCATGCTCTCAGGAAAGAGAGAAAAAAAATCTCTTTTTTTATATTTCCTGAGGGAATTTCCATTCGAAATTTGAATCCTTCTGCGGAAATCAATGATGGCGGTCCTTGAAAATAAAATGCATTTATTCCTTTCCCCAACTGTCCCTTGGAAAAATTGAAAAACAATAATTCTGATGAAAGTCGTGATTAATGTACCGTCCAACGATAATATTCAGAGAATATTTTATCATTAATCATTCAGAAATTATTGTCATAGACTAAGGACAGAAGGAATAAATACTAAGTCTGGAATCGTCGAACTGATGACAGAATTTGTCGAGCTGATAACTGTGTTCGTCGACTGGAGTTCAGCAACTATTCTGGACTTAGAATACTCACAGTTGTATCTGAAATGAAAGTTGAAGTCTCCAGAATTCGTCGACCTAAGATTTGATTTCGTCGAGCTGAGATTCTGGAGTTATCAAATATTCTGTGTGTCGACACAATTACTCCTGGTGTCGACACAGGTGGTGTCGACTGATATCCTGTGTGTCGACACAAGTGATCTTGGTGTCGACAGATATTCTGTGTGTCGACACAAGTCTTCTGTGAGTCGACATATTCTTGCTTCTGGTGTCGACACAGTTGGTGTCGATAGTTATCATGTGTGCCGACATAAGTCTTCTGTGTGGTGTCGACACAACCATTCCAAAGTGTCGACTGATGATCCGTGTGTCGACACAAGTGCTTCTAGTGTCGACTCAGTTGGTGTCTACATATACTCTGAGTGTCGACAAAAGTCTTCTAGTTCTAAGTTATTGAAGTAGATAATCCAGAATTCGTCGGGCAGAGAACTAAGTTCGTCGACTTGAGACTAGAGAACATAGTCTTGACAGAATGTTGTAGTAGTCCAAATATTCGTCGACCAAAGAATAGAGTTCGTCGACCAAAGTCTGATTCTAAGGACTTGGGATATCTTGATCTTTCCTGAACTTGGAAGTGTTGTTGTAATCCAACTTTTCGTCGACCAAAGAATAGAGTTCGTCGAGCTCAGCTCAGAGAATTTTCTCTGAGATCGTCGAGCTGAGCACGACAATCGTCGGCCTGAGTTCGACGAACGTCGAACTCACTTTACAGAGTCTTGAAATCTTTTAAGTCTTGAGTCTCTGGCAGACTTGTTGATAGCTGGTCCATGTGATGTTGACTCTAAGGACTTGGCCTAGAATCTAGGACACAACTATGACCCTGGCTATATATTGTGGGTCACAGATCCTAACTTAGTGAAACTAGCCCAAATCTTACTAGGGATCCAACACACCCCAATAACATAAGCATTATACGGGTATTTCCTGGACTACCACTCCAGTACTTCCTGCTACTGCCCTTCACAGGTACAACCCATTGACTCCTAAACTACATGTTTATCACGAAGTCTTCTCTGGTACGAATGCAACTTCATCAGTACAGACCAACTTGTCCAGATGGGCTTCACACAGCATGCCTATTCCGTACTCCATTTCTGGAGCTATATGCCAAATAATTGGGGATTCCATGAATCAACCCAAAGGACTCCCATAAGCAGCCACCCTCTGGTGGGGGAATCATATACATATGCCAAAAAGGATGTCTTCACATGGCTAGGAAGAAAAGTCATTACCCTTGAAAATCACTTCGGCGCCATGAGCTCCTAGCTGGCTGGAAAGAACCACAACGGCTTTTCCTCCACAACACTGGCCTCGGATATCTTGTCGGAACTTCGCAGCACCACCGGTGGCCGGCTATCCTTCCTCCTCCTTCTTCCTCTCTCTCTCTTTCTAGGTGTATGGAAAGAGAATGGAAATTATCAATGCCTTGGGCACATCCAGAAAAGGACACGGCCTGTGACATGCTCGTGTCACAAGTTGTGTGCCCATACACGGCACCAGACATGCCTCAGCTCCACTTCGTCGAGCTGAGTTTGTCCACCCGCAGAGGACACGGCCTCTGACACGCCCGTTTCAGAGGGTGTGTTCCCTCAATTTTCATCGAACGAATTTTCGTCGAACACTCACCGACTGCTCACCCAAGCAGGACACGCCCTGGGAGACGCCCGTGTCCCAGGCCGTGTCACCCAAACTTTTCCCAACTCTAGAATTTGGGGTGTTATACAGGGTCGGCCAGAAATACCCTTTCCCAACTATCGTCCCCTCCAGGGTCCAGCTCCCAGAGTGACTCTCGCACTCCCCGAAATGGACCTCTTCCAAAATCCTCGTGATCTCCCTCTTGGCCACGCAATGCGCCAACAACCCTGAGAGGGTGTTCCTATATAGATGCCCGTCGTGCACGAGATAGTATGTCGACTTATGCTTGAACCATTTCTTGTCCATCCCAACTAGGAATTCCATTGTGGATAGAAAAGTTGCAAAAGAATCCATCCACGAGGAGTGTTGGTCTATCTCCATCAGCTCCCCCTCTTTGATGGATGGGCGGAACAATTCGATGATGGTGCCACCCACTCGGGGTCCGTTCTTGGCCAATTGATCCACCTACTCATTTTATTCCCTTGGAATGTGTCAGATAGAGAATATCTGGAACATGCCGATTACCCACTTCACCTTTGCCAAGTACAGCTGGAGAGTTGGCTCCCTTGCCTCGAACTCCCCATTGATCTGGGATGCCACCACCATGGATTTTGTGAGGACCTCCATATCATGCACTCCCAGCTCCCTGGCCAGGCGCAATCCTACTATCACTGCCTCATACTCAGCTTGATTTTTGGTGATGGGAAAATATACTACCACTATTTGCTCGATCCTTGTTCCCTCGGAGCTCTCTAAGATCACCACCACCCCGAAGGAATGCCTTCCTAAAGCGCCATCCACCATCACCTTCCAAGGGACTGGGCAGCTGAATTCCGCCTCTGTCATCTCGACCACATAATCATCAAGAAAGTCGATCATCTCCTGGGCCTTGATCGAGAGGCGAGGAATGAAGGATATGTCGAATTCACTCAACTCCACCGACCACTTTATCAACCTCCCCGAGTGCTCCACCCCCTCAAAGATGTTGCGGAGGGGGTGGACAGTCACCACTTGGATGGAGTGTGCCTAGAAATAGGGTCGGAGTCTCCAGGACGAGATGACCAGAGCAAAATCCAGCTTCTCTAAGATCAAATATCGGAGCTCCACCTTCCTCAAGACCCTACTCGCAGGGTAGATCGGCCACTGCTTCTTCCCATCTTCTCGAACCAAGACGGAGCTCAAGGCCTCGGCTCCCACCCCAAGTAACAGGGACAACTCCTCCCCTTCCTTGGGCCCCTGGAGGAGCGGATCCTGGGTCAACTGCCTCTTCAAGGCTTGGAATGCCTCCTCTCACTCCTTGGACCACTCGAAATTCTGACCCGCCCCCCTCAACGCTCTGAAGAAGGGGGAGCACTTCTCTCCCGCCCGAGAGTGGAACCTGCTCAGCCCGGCCAACTTTCCTGTCAGCCTCTGGACCTCCTTGGCGTTTCGAGGTGACCCCAACTCCATGATCGCGTTGACCTTATCATGGTTGGGATTTACCCCTGTAGGAGTAGGGAGATGTCCTAGAAACTTCTCCCTGCTCGCCCCAAAGACACACTTCAAGGGGTTTACCCTCTTCTTATAGTTATGCAAGGTGCCGAATTTCTCTTCTAGATCCCGGAGATGAGAGTCCACCTCCCGGATTTTGACCATAAGATCATCTATGTACACCTCCAAATTCCTCCCCTGTTGCTCTCGGAAGACCTGGTCAATCATCTTTTGATATGTTGTCCCCATATTCTTTAGCCGAAAGGGCATCATCTTGTAGTAGTAGCACCCATCCCCAGTGATGAAGGAAACATCTTTTATGTCGGGCGGGTGCATCCTGATTTGATGATAACCTGAAAAAGCATCTAAGAACCTCATCACAGAAAAACCGACGGCTGAGTCAACCGGCACATCGCTCCGAGGCAAGGGATAACAATCCTTAGGACCTTATTTTTTTAATAAAGAAAAATCAACACACATTCTCCACTGGCCATCTACTTTTTTAACCATTACAACATTGAAAACCTAGTCGTGGTATTGGATTTTGGACATGAAGCCGGCATTGAGGATCTTAGCAACCTACTCCTTGATGGGCTCGGCCAACTTGTTTGTTATGGACCTCTTCTTCTGTTGGATGGGGCGGGCTTCTGGATCCAGGTTGTGGAGGTGGCATGTAATGTCCGCATCGATCCTCGGCATTTCTTCCGCACTCCACGTGAAGACGTCCACGTTCTTTTGGATGCACTTCAGCATCCTCCCCTAGTCCTCCAGGCTCAGCCCCCCACGGATCTGCACCTTCTCCACCCCGCCTCCCTGGGTGAGAACCTCCATCTCCACCACCTCCTCGGCTATCTCCAGTCGGGACTACTCTTCCCACTCTCTAGTGGTTCCCTTACCTGGGAACGGGACCTCCTCCTCCTCAGCATCCTCCACGGACATTACTTTGTCCTACTCCTCAAGGACACCTTACGCCACCTCCACCTAGGTGCGGACCTCTTCCTCCACTTCCATCTCCTCCACCTCTCCTTCGTCCTCCTGCCTGGACAGCCCTTCCATCCTACCATCCATCTCCTCGATTCCTCCCTGCCAATAGATGGATTTCACCAAGCTGACATAGCAATCCCTTGCCACCTTGGGGGCTCCCAGGACGCTGACCTAGATGCCCTCAGCGTTGAACTTCAAGCACTGATGGAAGGATGAGGGCACACAGCAGAAGGCACTGATGAGGTGTCGTCCGAAGATAGCATTTTAACTATTGTGTGCATCCACGATGACGAACCTGCAGTTTCTGGACAGCCCCCCAAGGTAACATGGAGTCCTACACCTCCTTCCACATTCGTCCTCTCTCTAGAGAACCCGAATTGTGGTACATCCAAGGCCAGCACCCTCCGGGCCTCCAACTTCATCTCGTCGAACTCCTTGAAGATGACGTTGACCGAGCTCCTGTTATTGGTGAGGATCTGAGAGACAGTAAAATTCTCGAACGTTGTCTGGAAGACCAATGCGTCGCAAATAGGATCCTCATGATCCGGCAAGTCCTTCCTAGAGAAGGTGGTCTTCTCCTCTGGGGGTGGGGCTAGAGATGTGGAGGCAATGCTCCGACGATACAGAGTTGGAGCCTCGCCTTTCGAGCGGCCTCAACTCCCGCTACACCCAGCCCTCCCCCCTGTGGATCACTCTGATCCTCCTCGATTGCCGACATCGGCCCTATTCTCGCACCGGTCCTCCTCCCCCTAGGCAGGACTTCTTCAATCTGCATCTGTTGGTAGTCTTGCTGCTGTTGATCCCTAGTTCCCCTTAACTCTAGAAACTCTGTGTACGTGGTCGTAGCATGGCCCTCCTCTTGATGGAAATCACAACAGGGCAACTCCACCCTGAATCCTTGTCTTCTCCTCGGCTGTGTCCTCCTCCTCCCTAGGGCAATTACCAAAGCCTGATGTTGATCGGGAAGGGGAGGTCTCTGGCCCTGCCTCCAGCACTGGGGGTTGAACTGACCTTGTCCACCCTAACGTTGGTCTCCCGGAAAACCACTCCTTGGCCCCTGATCTTGCCACTCCTGCAGCCTCCAACCGAGCTGATTGTTCGGCTCCTGGCGGCCCCACTTCGGTTGTTTTTGTTGTTACTGTTCCCTCTGCCGGGGTTCAGCTCTCCTCACGTCCTGACCTCTGACACCTCCTGGCACTTCTCCTCCTCATTGGCCCACTTGGCCAACTTCCGGGAAAAATTTGGATTCGATGCCTCCCCGTCGACCTCCCTCAAAGCTGCCTCCATCAACTCCTCAAAAGAGAGAGGAGGCACCCTCTTCAACTCCATCCGGAAGAAATCCTGCTGCAGCCCCAAGATAAAAGCCATCATCAAGGTATGCCCTGGCATCTCCTGGACCTGGAGGACATCCTCTTAGAACCAGTCCACATAGCTCCATAGGGTCTCGTTCACCCCCTTCTTGATGTGGAACAGGGACTCAGACTCCTTCTTCCTCTTCTTGGAAGTGGTAAACTTCAACATGAACCCCCGGCGTAGGTCCTCGAAATAGTAGATGGAACTGGACAGCAACTGGTGGAACTAATCTCTTTCCTTCTCCTTGAGTGTGATGGCGAAGAGCCTGCAATTGAATGCATTCGACATTTGTCAGATCAAGACCACATTCTCAAACCATTGGATGTGTTGAACCGGATCATCCTTCCCAGTGTAGTAGGACATATCTGGCTCACAAAACCCGTATGGAACTAGGGAGGGTGAAACAAACTCGCTGAAGGGGCTGTCTTCCCCTACTGGGCGAGTCGGCGGATCTCGCACACACATCTCACCGAACCGGTCTCCATTCTTCGAGTCAGGGAACAACACTCGCCCCTATAAATCTCGCACCCTCCCCTCCTCTGTTACCGCTTTCCCAGGTCGCCTGTCGTGGGCATTCTTGCCCGGGGTTGGAGTCGCGACAATTGGGATCGCTTGTAAGACCCGTCCCCCTTACCAAGGAGGCTCCCGGTCATATGCCCAGAACTGCCGTCTTACGGTGGCACTAACGCACGGGTTAGTCGACATCGCGACATGACGATTCTGTCGGCTAGTACGATCATAAAATATGTAGGCCAATATGAGAAGTGGAAGTAATACATAGCAGAGTACAATACAGCTAGTCCACAGTGACAGTACAAATCATACATATATATGAATGAAAGAGTACACAGTCTACAATGAGAATAAAATAGAAGAGTAATAAGGGCTTATGCTCAGTACATCATATGAATAAACTCTCCTCTCAAAATATCAAAACAGCGGAAGCTAATCATCTAATCTCGTACTCATCCCACCTGAGGTAGCGGTGTAGTAGTAGTAGGTGGTGGTATCAACTCCTCACGTCCTGTCACCTCGTGCTGCCGGTCGTGCTGGTGCTCCATCTCCTTGAGCTCCTAAAAATAGTTTGGTCACCGACCATTAGTCAAAAAGACTAAGTCGTTTCCTCTGCACCTCGCCCCGTAACTCCTAGGCACCGTGCGGGAGGATGAAGCGGAGGACAATCAAGGGGTAACAAAAAGGAAGCAGGTGACAAGGGAAACTAAGCTACTAAGTAAGAGTTTGAACAGTAAATCTACACTAGCAGTTCTATGTATATAGCATGAAAGTAAAATCATGTACAGTACAAGTTGAAAGTGCAGCTAGATCTGATATACTCTAGAGTGGGGTGAATAGAGTATATGGTGATTTAAAACTTTTTACAACAATTGTTGTAATATGAGTGAGCAGGAAAGCAGTAATAAATCTAATCATAGAACTAAACTAATCAAATGCTAATCACAGAATAATCAAGGCCAGAAACAAAAATAAAGACAAGTAAAACCAGAAGACACAAGGAAATATAGTGGTTCCCCTAAACTTGGGTACATCCACTCTTCTACCACCCTAGGTAGGAATCCACTGCAGGATGAGTTGATCAGGTGTCCTGGGCACCAATGAGCTTTTGATAAGGTGCTCAAAAACCAAATCAGATTTTTTGATCAGGTGTCTTGCCACCAATGAGCTTTTGACAAGGTGCTCAAAAACCAAGTTCAACCTTTTGAAGGGAGTTTGAGAAACCCTTTACAGAGATGGGGGTGAGAGAGTGATGGAAGTCTTCTCTTTCTCAGATCAGCTGAGAAGACTATGTGGATTGATGGTGTCAAAGCTCCCCCTGAGTCCTTGAGATCTTCAGGAAAAGAAGCTTTGCTGTAGGGTGATATGCCTTCAAAAGTTGAGCTCCAGCAAAAGATGATTTCAGCAACAGCTGAAATGTTGAATGTCTGGAGTCTTCAAATATGTTGGCCTTGAACACTTGAAAACTAGAGATATCTGAAGATTTATCTCCTTGGATGTGTGTTCTTGAGAATTCTTTGAGACAGAATATTTTGTTCTTGTTCTGAAGAATACTGATGTATGTATATGTATCTCTGTAATCTGTGTGTCTCTCTCAGAGATTCAAAAATTCTTTTCTTTTATTCTCTGTTACTGAATGGAAAAACATTCTCTGAGAAGAATAGCCGTTGGCCTGCATTAATTGCATCCTTAATTGCAAAATCTCTTCTGGAGGAAAGTCCATAGAAATATTCCTTGAAAATCACTTGAAACTTGGTCCAGAAATGAATGAAAACGGCTAGGAAATCTTCAGAATTAATTGCAGAAAAACTCCTTAACTGATTTGAATTTGAATCTAGAAACATCCTTGAAGTTATCTGAAAACATCGAACTGAGCTCTGCTATCGTCGGACTGAGCTCAGTGATATGGACTTATACAGCAGCAAAATATCGTCGATCTGAGCTCAAAGATCGTCGAACTGAGCTCAGAGATAGAGATCCAAAGCTGAGTCAAGATCGTCGAACTGAGCTCACCGATCGTCGAATGGAGTTCGACGATATGATGAAGTTGAGCTCAGCGATCGTCGAATGGAGTTCGACGATCTGTCAAAGTTGAGCTAGACGATCGTCGATCGGAGTTCGACGAATCGTCGTGCTGAGCTCGACGATATGACTTATTCTCCAAACAGAAAATCCTGGTCTTGAGGGCAGCTTCCAAAACTAAACTTCTAACCCTTAGACTCAATTCTAATTGACCTTTTGAGCTATACAGGAGGTCAAATATTGGTTTCCTAGAGACATAGTGATCCTGACCCAAATTAGTAATAGGGTGTTCCAACAATCTCCCCCTATTTGGGTTAGGATTACTATTTACAGACTTTGGAAAAAAAATAATTAAACAACATACAAGCAGCAATACAGAAAGACAAAAAGAAAAGCTGGACAAGCAGAACCACAGAGATATACATATATATCATCCCAGATAATAATCAAAAATCACAAAGATTGTCACCTTACATTGTCATTTCTTTTCCTTGCCCTTAACAAGTTTGATTTCTCTGTTGGGATTGAGGGCTTCCTTCTTTGATCCGGTATCATCTGCTGCACCTAAAGATGTTTGCTGTTTAGGCTTGGGAACCACAGATTCAGGATGCAGTTTCATATACCTGTCAGAATCAAAAAAATTGCTTAATGCATATCTTTCTAGCTCTTTCTTTCTCTGCTCAGACATTGTTGAGATATTAGAGGAATCTCTTCCTTGCTCTTTAGCCTTTTTGATCTGATCCAGTGCAGCAAGTTCCTTCATTCTTGCAGTCCAAGCAGCTGGATTGTTCTCAGGGTCCTCAAAAGGTACTGGTGGCTCATATCTATTAGAAGGATTGTCCTGAGGAGGCCTGGAAGACACAGTTTCTTTTAGCTTATAGGGAAAAGGACCAGAGGTGGTATCAGTTGAAATTTGTCCTTCCCTGGAGTATGGGTGTTGCCTTGAGTATCCTTTGGAGTAGACTTGGACTTCTCTTTGATTTCCTCTGTATCCTCCTCTCCTGGATTGAGAACCCCTGGATTGGCTTCCCCTATGGTAAGATCTGGCATGAGGCTGATAGGGGGCCTGACTTCTGGCAGGGGGTTGAGCTGCAGAACTTCCACATGCACCTGCATCAGGAGGAGGTGGTGGAGGAGGATGAGAGTGTTGGAATTGTGAAGAACCCTTTTCATATTTCCTCTTCTTTTTCATTGCTTTCAGTTGGTTCTTGGAGTACTGCATCCAGTGCTCAGTGATAGGGCAATCATGAAGAATGTAGTATGGAATATCATTGTTATCTTTGACCTTGGCAGGAGGTACTCTCTTCATGGCTTTGCTCCTTGCCTTTCTTTTCCTGGCAATGGTAGCAGAAGAATCATCAGAATCTGTTCTGTACTCAACACTTTCGGAACTCTGATCATCGTAAAGGGCATCAATTTTCTTCATCAAATCTTTCTTGAGCTGTACAGAAGCAAATGAGGCAACAGATGGTGTAGCAGTAGAGGTTGAAGCAGTAGCAGAAATGACAGCAGCAGATATTGCAGGTTCTGGAGAAGTGACAACAACAGAATCAACAGTTTTTGGAGAAGTAACAGCAGCAGCAATAGTTTCACTCACAGCAACATCAACAGTAGAAATATCATCAGAAAATGCAGAAGGCTCAAACTCAGGTGTCTCTGTCATTGGTTCATCAGTAGTAACAGAAGTATCAGCAGCAGTAGTATCAAAGCTTTCAGCAGCAGGAGAGGCTGCAACATCAGAAACTACAGCAATGCTTTCAGCAGAAGAAGCAGCAGTATACACTGAGTTGACAAAAGAGGTGATGATGTTGGGGTCACAGCAAGAGAATGGCACAAGGGCCTTGGACAGATCATCTGGGGGCTGGACAGCAATTATCTCTAGCAGACAGCTGAAATATAACTGATCAAAGTTTGAAAGCAAAGACCTGAGGTCTATTGCAAAGACTGCAGCAGGATCTTGAGACACATCAGCAGCAGCAGCAAGAACAGGAGCTGAATAAACAACAGCAACAACAGCAGCAGCAGACAGGCTCATAGAAACAGCAGCAACAGCAGCAGTAGGAAGACTCACTTCATAGGGCATCTCCCCCTGCCTAGATTCAGACAAGGCTGGATCAAGGCACACTGTTGTAGGGGCTGCCTGAGGGAATAGAGATGAGAGCCTGCCAGAGAGAGCTGCCAATGATAGGTGTAATGGAGCCAAGTAGGTCTCAAAAAGAAGAGATAGCCTGAGGGCTAGCAATTCATACAGCCTGTCAGCAAGGGCTGGAATGTCCACTTGCTCAAGGGTGATTGGAGCAGAGGTAGAAGATGGAGGAGCAGCTGTTGGTGATGGTAGTGGAGAGCTGGTGAATGGGGGAAGAGAGGGTTGAGTTGTGGGTAAGGTGGATATGTAGGATAGTGGGATGGAGATGGATGCGGTGAAGGTGGGTTGGTCAATGATCTCTTGTAGAAGAGCTTGATAGGAAGTTGAGGATGAGGGTAGCTCAGGAGGAGAGGATGGAGAGTCATCCATAAAGGAATCATCAATGATGGTGAAGGATGGAATGGAGGGTGATGAAGTGGAATCTGGTTGAGGGTAGGAGAATAAGGGATGGAATTGTTCTTCTGTGAGTGGAAGAGTAGGGACTGGAGATGGTGTAGATGTTGGAGAGGGGCTAGAAATGATGATGGTGGATGGAGTTGGAATGGTAGATGGAATGGGAAGGGATGGAATTGGAGGAGGATTAGGAGAGGCAACATCAGTAGGCAGGTCATCTGCAGGGGCAGAGACCTGTGGGGAAGTGACTCTAAGAGTCCTTGTGCCTGAAGGAGTGCTGGAGGAGGGCCTGCTGTGCTTGATGATTTGTCTGTCCCATTTACCAAACAGGGCACAAGACAGTCTCTTGGATGCATTGATGTGGATTCCAGAAGAGACTAGCAAAGCAGGGCACCTGTGCTGCAGAAACACCCCTAAGATTCTTCCAAAGTTTACAAAACTTTTGTTTATCTTCTTCTTAATAAGGTCAAAGAAGACTTCTCCCCAATTCAAATTCTTCCTGTCTACAAGGGCTCCCATGAGGCAGAGCTGATACCTTGAGATTGTATCATGAGCAGAGTGCTTAGCCAGTAGCACTTTCCCAACTACATCTGCTAGGAATCTGTATTCCACAGAAAGGTTCTTTTTCAAGAGCTTGCTAGGGTTGGCCTCAGAATGACCCATTCTGGCAAGCAGGTCAGTATACTCTTCTCCAGACAAGTCAGCAGTATCTCCACCAGTTCTCAACTCAAAAACCTCTGATAAAATTGCTGGGGTTAGAGGTACATGTGTGCCAGATATTGACCCAACAATGGTGGAGTTGTCTTGAATGTGGGCAGTGTAGACCCATTCCTTAATCTCATCAGATGCAAGTGTTGGGTCCGGCGTTCCTTCACTTGACCCGTGGCACTCTTCTACGTATTTATGAAATTAAGTAGCACCCTTTCCAACAGTCCGGGCTTTTGGTGCAGTTGGGTATGCGCTTGATCCTTCAATTGGTATCAGAGCAGGTCACGGGTTCAAGACCGGGGGAGCGCTATTAAATCCTGATTTTTCCCTTCTACCTGTGTGGGTCCGGCGGGTCAGGCAACCGTGGACATGTGGTAACCCCACCTTTGAGTCGTGTGGGCCATGTGGTAACCCCACCTCTGAGCCATGTGGGCCATGTGGTAACTCCACCTCTGAGCCGACGGGTTGTGCTGGACGCCGGGGGGGGGATTGTTGGGTCCGGCGTTCCTTCACTTAACCCGTGGCGCTCTTCTACTTATTTAAGAAATTAAGTAGCACCCTTTCCAACAGTCCGGGCTTTTGGTGCAGTTGGGTATGCGCTTGATCGTTCAGCAAGCTTGATCCTTGTGGTCATAATTGCAATCAGGTTCTGCTCTTTGAATAGCCCCAAGATATCCTGAAAAACCTGGTCGGTTGTGCTGAAGGATTCCATGTCGATGTCGAAGCCAGCATCAAACTTCATGGCGGCGAGAACAGCAACAAACACAGCCATGGGTACCTGCAAAAATTCAACAAACAAAACGACCAAGTGCAGAATTGTTTGGAGGGAAAGAAAGTTCTTGCAGAGAAATCGAAAGCGCAAAGGAGAACGACGGCGAAAAATGAATTTTATATTAGGGTTCGACGCAGAATAGGAAAGATCGTTGAACTCAGTTCGACGATCGAGGCTTCTAAAGAAATCTGAAGAGTCTTCAACATCGTCGATCTCTGTTCGACGATATTGGAGAGCGTCGAGCTCTGTTCGACGATCGTTCAAAGAACAAGATCGTCGAGCGCCGTTTGACGATCGTTGACCGGAAGAGATAGTTCATACTATCTGAGAAGCGCTGAACTCAGGTCGACGATTTCGGAAATCGTCGATCTTCGTTCGACGATCTGGGGGAAAATCGTCGAGCGTAGTTCAGAGATCAGAAAAACTCTAGACACTAAGAGAAAATCAAGATGTTTGCCTAATCTTGGTCAATTTTTAAGCTTTCAAAATCTTGGATATTATTTAAGACTTCCTCCATCTAACATTCCTGACTGATTTAGGAAGAAGGTGTGTTTCTTTTCATCCAAGGGCTTGGTGAAAATATCTCCCCTTTGTAAATCAGTTGGGATATATTGTAGTTCAATTTTTTTTTTTTCAACATTATCCCTTAAGAAATGATGTCTAATCTCTATGTGTTTTGTCCTACTATGGAGGACTGGATTTTGAGCTATAGAAATAGCACTGGTGTTATCACAAAAGATTTTAGACTTCTCTAAGTTGTAGCCATAGTCTAGGAGTTGGTTTTGAATCCACAAGATTTGTGAGCAACAACTGCCTGCAGCCATATATTCAGCTTCAGCAGTTGAAGTTGACGCAGAAGTCTTTTTCTTACAAAACCAAGAGACAAGTTTGTCACCAAGGAACTGACAAGTTCCACTGGTGCTTTTCCTATCAATTCTACATCCAGCATAATCAGCATCAGAAAATCTAGTTAAATCAAATGCTGAATCTTCTGGATACCAGAGACCTAGATTTGGACAACTTTTAACATACCTGAGAATCCTCTTTACTAGTATTAGGTGTGACTCTGTAGGGCTTACTTGGAACCTAGCACATATACATGTAGCAAACATTATATCTGGTCTACTAACTGTAAGGTACAGTAAAGAGCCAATCATTGCTCTATATGTTGTCTGATCAACAGGTTTCCCATGTTCATCAGCATCCAATACAGCATTTGTAGGCATGAGTGTTTTCATACAAGATGCTTCAGACATACCAAATTTCTTAACCAATTCATTTGCATACTTGATTTGAGAAATGAAGATGCCTTCAGCATGCTGTTTGACTTGCAATCCTAGGAAGAAGGATAGCTCACCCATGCTACTCATTTCAAATTTAGAATGCATTAGGTTGGAAAACCTTCTGCACAATTTGGAGTCAGTAGAATGAAAAATAATATCATCTACATAAATCTGTACTAGTAGGGTATGGGACTTATGGGTTCTAATGAAAAGAGTTTGGTCTACTCTACCCCTTATAAATCCATTTTCCAAAAGAAAGCATGCTAGGGTCTCATACCATGCTCTAGGAGCTTGCTTGAGACCATATAATGCTTTGTTCAATCTAAAAACATAGTCAGGATAAGTTGGAGAGATAAAACCTGGAGGTTGTCTGACATATACTTCCTCTTTGATATCTCCATTTAGAAATGGACTTTTGACATCCATCTGATATACCTTGAAGCCTTTATGTACTGCATAAGCTAAGAATATTCTGATGGCTTCCAATCTTGCAACTTGCGCAAAGGTCTGGTCGTAGTCTATTCCTTCTTCTTGAGAGTATCCCTGAGCAACTAGACTTGCCTTGTTTCTTACAATTACTCATTGATCATCCAGTTTGTTTCTGAATACCCACTTTGTTCCAACAATGGAATGATCCTTAGGCTTTGGCACTAGTTCCCATACTTTGTTCCTCTGAAATTGATGCAACTCTTCTTGCATTGCAATGGTCCAGTGTGGATCTTGCTCTGCATCTTGAATGGACTGAGATTCAATTTCAGATAGGAAGCAGGTGTGCAACAGGTTTTGGTTGACCTGATTTCTGGTTTACACACCAGCTGAGATGTCTCCAATTATTTGGGAAATTGGATGGTCTCTTGATGTTACTAAATCAACAGGGGGTGTTGATTGTTCACCAACCTGTGTTGTTGTTTCCTCTTGTGGTACAACAACTGCCTCTTCAAGTTATTCTTCAATATGATGAGCACTTTCTTCATCTTCACTGCTTTCATCCATTTGGGTAACCTGTAACTTGTTCAAGTTTTCAACTAGAGAATGTTCATGCAAGGGTTCTATGGTAGAAGGGATCTTCTCCTTGAAATACATGTTAGATTCATCAAATGATATATGAACAGATTCCTCAATTTTTAGAGATGATTTATTATAAACCCTATAAGCCTTGCTGATCATGGAGTATCCCAGAAACACTCCTTCATCAGCTTTGGCTTGAAATTTCGCTAAATATTTCTTGTCATTATTATATATGTAGCAAATACAACCAAAGACTCTAAAATAATCAACTTTAGGTTTCTTCCCTTTGAGTAATTCATAGGGAGTCTTTCCCTTTAGTTTATGTATCAAACTTCTATTCAGCACATAGTTGGAGGTGTTCATTGCCTCTGCCCAAAAGGATAGAGGTAGATGAGCATCTGACAACAATGTAGTGGCAGATTCAATAAGGGTTCTATTTTTCCTTTCAGCTACCCCATTTTGTTGAGGAGTTCTAGGAGCTGAGAAAGTATGCATGATCCCTTCACTCTGACAGAACTCTTGCATAAGAAGAGAATCAAACTCTGTCCCATGGTCACTTCTGATCAGGGCAATGTGAGTATTGAACTCAATCTGTATACATTTGAGAAACTCTGTCAGACACTTAAAGTTATCAGACTTCTTCCTTAGAAAGAACACCCAAGTGAATCTAGAGAAGTCATCTACAACTACTAAAGTGTAAGATTTCCCTCCTAGGCTTTGTACTGTGATGGGTCCAAAAAGATCCATATGTAATAGATACAATATCCTAGGTGAATCACTCTTATTAAGTGACTTAAAGCTGTTTTTAGTTTGATTTCCTAATTGACATGCCCTGCAGAGTCCTTCCTCCTTGTAGGGGCCAGAAGGTAGTCCTCTAACAAGGTTGTCCTTGGATAGCCTAGCAATAGTTCTAAGGTTTAGGTGTCCTAGTCTCTTATGCCATAAGATATTTGGTCTACAGACAGAATTAAACAGGCAAATATCTACATCACTTGAAAGAAAATCTACTAGATAGATGTTACCTTTCCTTTTACCTATCAACACATTTGTGTTGTCCTCTGACTTGATTTTGCATAAAGCTTTGCTGAAGGTCACCTGGTAGCCTTCATCACACAGCTGACTGATGCTTATTAAGTTGTGCTTCAGTCCTTCCACATAAGCTACCTTCTTGAATGTTACTGATCCAATCTGTACTGCACCATATCCTTTAGTCCGTCCAAAGTTTGAATCACCAAAGATAACTTTGGGTCCAAGCTTGACTCTAAAGGATGTGAGGTTGTCCTTGTTCCCTGTCATGTGCTTAGAGCACCCACTATCCAAGTACCATTGCTGGTTAGATGTTGGATAGGTCTTCACCTGCACATAAGACAATTCATTTGTTTTTGACCCAGTTTACCTTGGCCTAGGTTGATAACCTTTAAATTCTGAAATAAAAGACATCCCAGGTTGACTCTTATATCCTTCAGGATGATATCTCCTTGGAGGTATAATCCATTCAGTATAAGGGTTAAAGATTTGGGATGAAGGACCCTTAGGATTGAATTTTGATTTGCCCTTGAAAAAATTTCCAGAGCTCTGACCTCTGTTCGACGATCTTGGAGATTCGTTCGAAGATCTTGGGTTAGATCATCGAGCTCCGTTCGACGGTCGATTATGGCTGAGTTCAGGTACTTGAGATCGTCGACCTGCGTTCGACGATTTTACCTGAGATCGTCGGTGTGTGTTCGGCGATCGTCGATCTCCGTTTGGCGATCGTCGACCTCCGTTCGATGATTTCTGCTGGGACTTAGTTTTCTGTGGCAGATCAGAATTTTTCCTAGCTACCTCTACAACTCCCTTTCCTTTGTCAGAAATTAATTTGATTGGAGTTGTTAGAACTATGGGTTGGCTGGATGAAGCACCCAAGCCCAGTGTACTATTAAATTTGGAGTTCACTGTGCTTGTGATGTCCATCAGCTTGATGCTTCTCCCATTAAGGGATTCTTCAAGCTTCTTGGCCTCAGACAGCTCACTTTTCAGTGAAGCTATCTGCTCCCTACAGCGGTCCAACTCCTGAGAGAGTTTGAGGTTTTCTGATTTTAAAGTATTATGTTCAGATAAATGATTTCTGAGAGAGATAATTTCTTTCTCAGATTTTAGCAAGTCTAAACACAATGCTTTAAATTCAGATTTAAAGTCCTCTGAATTAAAATCAAAAGAAATGATTACCTGATCTTCTTCAGGTTGAGTCTCTGAATCTGACTCTGACTACTCTTCTTCTGAATTGTGTTGTGAGGCATTGATTGCCATCATGCAGAACTCTTTTTCTTCTGCATCATCTTCATCATCACTGGAGCTGGATGAGGCTTCTGACTTCTCTTCAGTCTCACTCCAGGATTCAGCAACAAACCCCTTTCTTGTATGCTTGTTTTTGCTTGATGAAGGTTTGCCATTGCCATTCCTCTTGTAGTCTTTCTCCTTTCTTCTTTCTTTCTTATCCCTTCTGTCCTTATTTTTGTTTTCTGGACAGTCAGGAACTATGTGCCCTGGTTTCCTGCAACCAAAGCAAACAATTTCTTTATTTTTATTAATAGACTTATCATACCTTGGCTTATCATGCTCCTTATATGATCTCCTTCTGAAGTCCTTTATGGCCATCTCGTAAAATCTTTTGGCCAACAGGCTGAGCAGTTCATCATTGCCTGTGACTTTGTCTTCAGGCTGATCTTCGGTTGCCTTGAAGACTATGGTCTTCTCTTTTCTTGTGGCTGGTGAGGCAGCCTTCTGTTCTTCTTCTCTATTCTTGATGAGTAGCTCATAAGATTTGAGCTTACCCAATAGAGCTTCAGTGGTGATCTCATTCAGACTTCTGGCATCCTTAATTGGCCAGATTCTTGAATCTCAAGTGCTAGGGAAGCACATTAGAATTTTGTCATTAAGTTCAGTTAGTGAGATCTCTTTGTCCAATGTCCTGAGTTCACTGACAATTAGACTGAGCCTGTTGTACATATCTCCCACTGACTCAGTTTCTCCCTTCTTGAAATTCTCATATTGAGATATGAGGTGGGATCTCCTGTCTTTTCTCTCATCAGCTGAGCCTGAGACTATTTCAGAGAGTTTGTCCCAAATTTCCTTTGCTGAATTGCATTCAGCCACCTTTTGAAATATGTCATCAGACATTGTCTGGGATAAGATGTTCATAGCCTTGGCATCAGCTACCTTCCATCTCTTGATGTCAGCATCTGTTCCTGATGGAGGTGGAACAGCATTTGTATTTGAGTTCTCTGGAGGTCTTGGACACACTGTCAAAACAGAGTTAAAAATATCTTCGTCAATAGAATTCATGTACAGTCTGATCCTTGCTTTCCAAAGTGCAAACATGGATAGATTGCACACTGGAGGTCTGGTGCTAGCATAATCTTTGTTTTGGGCCATGATTTGTGAAAACAAAATCTAATAATAAAATACAGAAGAAAAGCAGATCTAACTAGGGATCTTTGGGTTCAGGTGTTAGCCTGTGCAACCACCAAGGTGTGGTATGTTTAACCAACCTATGAGATGTGGTAATTTTAACCAACCTCGCTCTGATACCAATTTAAAGTGCAGCTAGATCTGATATACTCTAGAGGGGGGGGTGAATAGAGTATATGATGCTTTAAAACTTTTTACAACAATTGTTGTAATATGAGTGAGCAGGGAAGCAGTAATAAATCTAATCACAAAACTAAACTAATCAAATGCTAATCACAGAATAATCAAGGCCAGAAACAAAAATAAAGACAAGCAAAATCAGAAGACACAAGGAAATACAGTGGTTCCCCTAAACTTGGGTACATCCACTCTTCTACCACCCTAGGTAGGAATCCACTGCAGGATGAGTTGATCAGGTGTCCTGGGCACCAATGAGCTTCTGATAAGGTGCTCAAAAACCAAATCAGATTTTTTGATCAGGTGTCTTGCCACCAATGAGCTTTTGACAAGGTGCTCAAAAACCAAGTTCAAACTTTTGAAGGGAGTTTGAGAAACCCTTTACAGAGATGGGGGTGAGAGAGTGATGGAAGTCTTCTCTTTCTCAGATCAGCTGAGAAGACTATGTGGATTGATGGTGTCAAAGCTCCCCCTGAGTCCTTGAGATCTTCAGGAAAAGAAGCTTTGCTGTAGGGTGATATGCCTTCAAAAGTTGAGCTCCAGCAAAAGATGATTTCAGCAACAGCTGAAATGTTGAATGTCTGGAGTCTTGAAATATGTTGGCCTTGAACACTTGAAAACTAGAGAAATCTGAAAATTGATCTCCTTGGATGTGTGTTCTTGAGAATTCTTTGAGATAGAATATTTTGTTCTTGTTCTGAAGAATACTGATGTCTGTCTATGTATCTCTGTAATCTGTGTGTCTCTCTCAGAGATTCAAAAATTCTTTTCTTTTATTCTCTGGTATTGAATGGAAAAATATTCTCTGAGAAGAATAGTCGTTGGCCTGCATTAATTGCATCCTTAATTGCAAAATCTCTTCTGGAGGAAAGTCCATAGAAATATTCCTTGAAAATCCCTTGAAACTTGGTCCAGAAATGAATGAAAACGGCTAGGAAATCTTCAGAATTAATTGCAGAAAAACTCCTTAACTGATTTGAATTTGAATCTAGAAACATCCTTGAAGTTATCTGAAAACGTTGAACTGAGCTCTGCTATCGTCGGACTGAGCTCAGTGATATGGACTTATACAGCAGCAAAATATCGTCGATCTGAGCTCAAAGATCGTCGAACTGAGCTCAGAGATAGAGATCCAAAGCTGAGTCAAGATCGTCAAACTGAGCTCACCGATCGTCGAATGGAGTTCGACGATATGATGAAATTGAGCTCAGCGATCGTCGAATAGAGTTCTACGATCTGTCGAAGTTGAGCTAGACGATTGTCGATCGGAGTTCGACAAATCGTCGTGCTGAGCTCGACGATATGACTTAGTCTCCAAACAAAAAATCCTGGTCTTGAGGGCAGCTTCCAAACCTAGACTTCTAACCCTTAGACTCAATTCTAATTGACCTTTTGAGCTATACAGGAGGTCAAACATTGGTTTCCTAGAGACATAGTGATCCTGACCCAAATTAGTAATAGGGTGTTCCAACACAAGTAAGTAAAGAATTGAAAGTAAGAGCAGAAAAGTAAAGCTATGCTACCACTACACTACCATCACAAGCGTACCTTAACTTATAAAATGCCCATACAAATTTATAAGTTAATGTTTCCAGGAAATTTAACTTATCATATAAAAGAGACCATATTAATTTTTATGATAAGGATCTATGAAGCGTATGACCTAATATGAATGAATGTTTATGATGTAATTTATGCAACAGGCAAGTGCAACTCACACACAACGACTCTGTGGTCACAGACCTTTAGTTCCCACTTTTTGAGAGCTAGCTTCACTCTCGGGTACCACCGATGTGGCTACGGCATCAGCGGAGCGGGCATCTCCACTTCTAGGCAGGTATGCACACTACCATACCTTAGACCCCTCTCATACGCCTCTGTACACGTCCTAGGTGCACTCTAGAGTCCATGCGTACGTACTTTGCTGACAACCCGTCAGTCTTATTGGGCCGGGTGTGCACTATCGGGGGTCGTCGTCCAGACCATAGTGTAAAACAACCCACTGGCCCCTCAAACACTCACACCCGCCTGGTTCACCGTACTACCATCGGTGTGACGGTCGGCTAGTACCGCATGACCCGCCACTAAATTTATGCACATGCAAGTATTTCAACCCGAGCCTTCAGCTCGCAGGACCAACCAGTCCTGATTCCCTCAAACCCTTCACGGGTGAGCCTGCAACATATAACCCTCCAACCCATAGCGGGTGAGAACGCACAATAATGACTTTATTCAAAATCTCTTAAACCCATCACGGGCGAGAATGAATCACAATGTCTTAACCTATTAGACTACTCTTGTCTACGGATTATTATACTTAGTGATTTAAGGTTAATCCCAGTACTGCCTAGGGTATACCCGGTGAAGGGCTCTCGGGGACACTAGGAACTACGATGGGATTACGCCCAAAGCTCCCTTTCGTAAGGATATTTACTTTTTATTGATGTCTACCATTTATCCGTACTTTGCTCTCATTATTACTCTTGAGTGATCCTAATGACTTAAGATGTTCTCAAAAGGGCGACGGTCTTCCGCCGGCCTCCACTCCAGTTGCTATCCAAGGGCTTGCACTATTACTCTCATCACTAAGACAACACTACGCACCAAGGTTATTCTCCTATTGTAATCGCGAGCTCATCCGTCGATCTATCCCTCGGTGATCCTTATAGTATAACCTACTTACACTATGCGCAACCCATGACCTAATACCACCCCGAAATAGAACTTCCAATTCTTTGGGCCACCTGCCCCTAATTATTTATCCTAGGATGGTATGGACTAATGAAGTGAGTATGTTGATTTTCATAATTTTCTTAAGTCTTTAAAGCCTCTAATTAAATCATTTAATTAATCCCCTATGTCATTTAATACGTGAAGTATTACAAATCATAATCCACTTACCTAACGAATTTTTTTGAAGTTGCATCTTGGTAAAATATAATTGTCTACCAAAATTTATAATTTTCCTTTTATTATTTCAATTTATTCCTTAAATAATACAAAACTCACACAATTATCATTTTCCAAATGAAGTATAAGGAATACATTAGTAAAAATTCTAGGAAATTTACAGAGCACATATATCATTAATTTAAGACTAATGGCAGACTTTCATCAACCTCTATAATGTAATGGCCTGCCAATTTCAATTCTTAACAATTTAACAAAATGCCACTATAAGGTTTTAAAAATTACTGAGTCATCCAAAAATGCTGAGAAACTTATACAAGGTTATTCATACTCAGATATATCACCAAAAAATTTTCCAAAATTTTCTACTAAGTATTTTCACCAATTTGCTAATTAAGTAAAATGAGGGTAAAAAGGTAATTTCCACATAACTTGAAAGTCCACCTAGTGTCAGCTATGTGCACCTATGGGGGGGAATAGGTGACGTGTGGTTCTTTTGCGGAATTTACGGATGTACCTGCACAATAAAAACAACAAGCACAGCACACAGAATACACAGCAAATTTATAGTGGTTCCCCGACTTGGGTACATCCACTTTCCCCCTTCGACCTATCTCCCCAATAAGGGACGACTCGGTCACTTCTCCAACGGGATTGAAATCCAATCCCTTCACTGACGGAAGGAGCCCTTCCATACGTGAGAGTCAACACTCCCACAAAACGGGTTGCACCCAACCCTTACAACACGGAACAAAAGTTCCTTTACAACAAAAGAAAATATAGAATGTATATGAGATACAAACTTCTTTCGGAGACTACGGTGTTCCTCTTCGTTCGACGACGTGTTCTCGAGGTCGATGAAGAGTCTACGACCTTGGTCTCACTTGGAGAGGATCTTCCCGGAACCGGCGGCGGCACACGAGCAGCGGCTAGCTTCGGGGTCGGCGGCTACGATGACGAGCGGCAGCTGCAGGACTTTGAGATCCAAACTTCGTAGCGAAGCAAGCTCGGTCTTCCAACGGTCACACGAGGATCGGTCGTCTCGATCGATTCGGATGGGAAGTTTTTCCGATCAACAAATCGAGAGACAAAGGATCTCTGGATAGACGCGTGAGACACAAGCCTTGCTAAGCTTCTGTCGCCGGAGATCGGGAAGAAGATAGATCAGCGGCGGCGACGAACTTGCGCGAGCGGCGACGGAGGCGGCGGAAGGATTTCGCGATCTTAGGGTTTCCGTAAGCTCGGCGTCTTTTTCTGTGTATTTTACTGTTCAAAATACCCATGTATTTATACCCTGTAGATACAGCACATTTGACCGTTGTGGGACCCACAAACGAAATCCCCAGAATCCGGTTCAAACTAATCCAGAAGTAGAATCTGGTTCAGCAGCGTTCTGAGAAAACGCCAAGTAAAAATCGGCGAGAATCGCAGACGATTCTCGACGAATCGGCGAGAATCACCAAGTGATTCTCGACGATTCGTCGAGAATCGTTTGTGATTCTCGTCGAATCCCTTGTCGATTCTCAACGAATTTTACTTTATACATGGGCTGCTTGACCACTGGTTCGGCGGGAATTACAAGTGATTCTCGCCGAATCTTACTTGGCACCATTTTGAGGTGGCAGAAGGAGTCGGCGAGAATCACTAATGATTCTCGTCGATTCGGCGAGAATCACTAGTGATTCTCGCCGATTCGGCGAGAATCACTTGGTGATTCTCGTCGAATTTGCCTTGGACGATTTTACGTCTTCCACCCAGGAGCTGCTCCTTGATCCTCCATGCTCCTTGTCTTCTCTTGCATATGAACGGCCCTGTACTTGAAAGTAAGTGCACTCCAATAGAGAGAGTACACATAGGCCAACACGCTGATCTGCTCAACGAGGGATTACGTCGTGCAGACCCGTGTATATTGACCTACTGCACCCTGACATTGGTGTGCACTTAGCGTGGAGAAACTGCAAGTACAACTTGAAAAAGATTATCAAATACATAGTCTATTGACCTTAGCTTGTCCAGGGGCTTCTTCAAATCAGGTACATTGTGGATACAATACCCAACAATCTCCCCCTATTTGAAGAAGCCTAAACCATACAAGCTAAGGTGAATAGAGCAAATGGAAAGGAAAGCAACTGAAAGCCATAAACTTAACATCATTAAGTGGAGTCATCCCTTACCAATACCGATTGCCTGGGACCAAGCTGGAGCCACCTTAGCCTTGACCCTGAGAGGGTAATCTCCCCCTTTTCGGCTTCGGCAAATCGGGGTCAGCAACCTTTGGCCCTTAGCTCCCCCTCAGATCATGCATGGGTCGGAAGCTTCTGTAGTCTTCATTCTTCATAATTGAGCATCCCCAATTCAGTCTTGAAAAGATTGAACTTTGCCTCGTCTAAGGGCTTTGTGAATATATCAGCAATCTGCCTGTCCGTGGGGACATAACAGAGAGAGATGTCCTTGTTTTCCACGTGCTCCCGAATGAAGTGGTAGCGCACTTCAATATGCTTCGTTCTGCTGTGCGAGACAGGATTGTTGGCAATGGCAATAGCACTGGAGGAGTCGCAGTACATTGGAACTTCCTTGAACTGAAGGTTGTAGTCGACCAACTGATTTCTGATCCAAAGGAGTTGCGCGCAGCAGCTGCCTGCTGAGATGTACTCAGATTCTGCTGTGGAGGTAGCCACACAGTTCTGCTTCTTACTGTTCCATGAGATAAGCCTTCTTCCGAGGAATTGGCACGTCCCGGAAGTGCTTTTCCTGTCATCCCTACTCCCTGCAAAATCAGCATCTGAAAAGCCTATTAGCTCGACATCATTGTTTCTCGGGTACCACAAGCCAAGATTAGGAGTACCTTTAAGGTATCTTAGAATTCGCTTTGCAGCGACATGGTGAGATTCCTTAGTGTTCACCTGATATCTGGCACAGACACATGTGGAGAACATAATATCCGGTCTACTGGCAGTAAGGTAGAGCAGGGATCCAATGATGCTTCTGTATTTGGTTTCATCGAAAGGTTTACCTTTCTCATCCTTATCCAGAGACATGGTGGATCCCATTGGAGTCCTCATAGAGGTTGCACTCTTCATACCGAATTTCTTAAGGAGTTCATTTGTGAACTTCGTCTGAGAGATGAAGATTCCATCCTCAGATTGTTTCACTTGAAGTCCTAAGAAATACTTGAGCTCTCCCATACTGCTCATTTCAAACTTTCCTTGCATAAGTTTAGAAAACTTTTTGCAAAGATTGTTGTCCGTTGAGCCGAATATTATGTCGTCGACATAGATTTGCACCAGCAAAATCTTGCCTTTGACTTCCCTGAGAAACAATGTTTTATCTATTTTACCTCTAGAGAACTTGTTCTCAAGAAGAAACCTAGATAAAGTCTCATACCAAGCTCGTGGAGCTTGTTTCAACCCATATAATGCTTTATTAAGAAAGTAAACATGGTTGGGAAAAGTAGGATCGACAAAACCTGGGGGTTGAGCGACGTATACTTCCTCTTTCAGATCTCCGTTTAGGAATGCCGATTTCACATCCATTTGATAGAATGTGAATCCTTTGACTGCAGCATACGCCAGGAACAACCTGATTGCCTCGAGCCTTGCTACTGGTGCAAAGGTCTGATCGAAATCAATCCCTTCCTCCTGTCGGTAACCTTGAGCCACCAGCCTGGCTTTGTTCTTTACGATGACACCATGTTCATCCAGCTTGTTTCTGAAGATCCACTTTTTGCGATCACATTCTGCTTGTATGGTCTGGGAACCAGCGTCCAAACTTTGCACCGTTCGAATTGATGTAGTTCTTCTTGCATGGCCAGAATCCATGTCGCATCCTTGTTCGCCTCGTCGAACTTCCTTGGCTCTACCTGTGACAGGAAGCTTAGATGCAATACTTCGTTAGTTGTACCTCTTCGAGTTCTGACGCCGACACGAGGATCCCCGATGATCTGTTCTCTAGGATGATCCCTCACGTGACGGAGCTCTAGAAGTCTGGCGTCTGGAGCTTCAACTACTTCTTGGGCTTCTCTTTCTTCCAAGAGATTTGATCCATCTTGATCTTCGACATTTTCTGATGACGTGGAGGTGGACACTTTGACGTACTTAGGAGTGTCATCTTTAGCGGGCTCATCCAGACTCAGCTGTTTCAATCGTGCACCTGCATCTTCAAGAAAACCACTGGAAGGGTTGCTGTGAAGCAAACTTCCTTCATCAAATACAACATTTATTGATTCTTCTACCACTAGGGTTTTCTTATTGAAGACCCTATATGCCCGACTATGGGAACTATAGCCCATGAATATGCCTTCGAAGCATTTTTCACCGAATTTAGTACGCGGGTACTTCCCATTATTTAGTACATAGCATCTGCAACCAAAAATCCTTAAGTAGGACATGGTTGGTTTCCTGCCTTTCAGTAGCTCGTAGGGCGTCTTACGATGATGCTTGTTGATCAATGCTCGGTTTTCTGCATGACAAGCTGTATTGACAGCCTCTGCCCGGAAGTATTCCGGGAGAGAGGCGTCTTTCAACATTGTCGTGCAGGCTTCAATGAGAGTTCTATTTCTCCTCTCCACAACCCCATTTTGCTGAGGAGTGCGTGGGGAGGAAAACTCATGAAAGATACTGTGTTCTTCACAGAATTCTGTCATAGCACCAGATTCGAATTCTGTTCCATGGTCACTTCTGACTTTGACCACGGAGCAGTTAAATTCATTCTGAACCTGCTTGACAAAATTAGTGAAGATGTCAAAAGTATCTGACTTTCGTTTCAAAAAGAACACCCATGTAAACCAAGAGTGATCATCAACTATCACTAGCGTATATGATTTGCCTCCCAAGCTATGAACTTGCATTGGACCAAACAAGTCCATATGTAACAGGTAAAGACATCGGGAAGAGTCTTTGTCTGCAATGCTCTTAAAGGTAGCCCGTGTCTGTTTGCCCATCTGGCATGCATGACAGGGGCTATCCTTGATGCACTTGATACTGGGAGCATCTCTTACTAAATTCTTAGAAAATAGCATACTAATTGTCTTATAATTAATATGTGCCAATCTCTTGTGTCATTGTTCACAAAGAGATGCACTGCCTGTTGCCACAAGGCATACGGGGGTAGATGAATCTATACTAAGAAAATCTAAGCAGAAGATATTTCTGCTCCTAATGCCTGATAATACCGTCTCAGAAGAGGTACGTGAAATTATCAGACATTTATCCTTGCAGAATTTAACGTCATAACCTTTGTCACATAACTGACTTACGCTGATCAGGTTATGGTTTAACCCTTCAACATACGCCACGTCGGTGATAGAGATTATACCATTGGAAATCATACCGTAACCTCTGGTGACTCCTCGATCTGACCCTCCGAAGATGACTTTGGGTCCATTCTCGACGGGAGTGTAATCACGCAGCAGGCTTCTTGTCCCAGTCATATGCCGGGAGCATCCACTGTCCAAATACCAGATTGGCGTTTTGGTGGCCTTTGGACATTCCTGCAAAACAAAATTAATTCGCCTTAGGAACCCAATCGACTTTGGGTCCTAGATTCCGGGTTAGCACACTCCCCCTCGGTTGGTTAACCCTACGAGTGGTCGGCCTCGCATTATTAACATGGGGAGTCTCGTAATGTCTTGGATTAAACCAACAATCCACGGTAAAGTGACCGACTTTGCCACAGCACCAACAGTCGAACCTGTTGTATCTCTTCCTAGGCTCCTGCCTTACCCTTGGAACGGTGGGTGCAGCTGGGGCCTTGGATCTGGAGGTGGAGACCTCATGGTGACAACAGTCACATGACTTTGTCACCTTCTGTATAACAGGTTTGGCCTTAGGTGCCTGCTTTCTATTATGGCCGCTAGAGAACGGACCATAATTTCCTATGTGGATTTCCTCATAAGGTGCCTTGGAGGCACTCTCACCAAAGTTCCGGGGGAAGTTCCAACCGTCATACCGGCTCTTAGGCTTTGCAGCCAAGGGCCGGAAATGATGCCCAAATGTTGACTCAAAGTCATGTTGGTTGCAGGGAAAGCCAGGCTTTCTGAACGCAACAGGACTGAGAGGAGCCTTACCCTTTTCATCAGCAGAGGCCTTCTTGGCGGCCTTATTCTTCCTCTGGTTCTTATTTCTCCTAGATGAAGAACCAGATGCCCCAATATGCCCCAAGCCAGCCCCCTTGGCCTGAGCAGAGAAGGTGTCAATGACTGGAAGCACTGTTTTTGGCATAGAGAAGCTCTGTACGATCTTCTTTTCTGCCGCAAGTAGTTCTTCCAATTTGTTGACTTCCTCCTGCTTGAGATCAAGGAGCTTCAAAGACTCTGAGTGCTTTGAAGTTAGGTCAATGTGCTCCTGTCTGAGAGAGATCAAGCTAGTGACCTCTTCCCTTAGGGATACACACTCACCCTTAAGGAATTTTACTTCCTTCTTCTCAGCCTTCAGTCTCTTGCGGCACTCGTCGAAAGTGTTGAGCATAAGCTCATACTTTTCGAGGAGCTCAGCTTCATGGGCCGAAGGGCCATCCTCAGGTTCATCATCCTGAGACTCAGGATCAGAGTCGGAGTCGGAGAGAGGGGTGTGAGCTTTTACCTTCCCAGTGAATGGGGGGCATTCTCCTTCTGAGTCCGATCGACCCACCAGCCCGAAGTAGGCTTCTTCATCATCACTGGAGTCTGAGGAATCAGACTCACTTAGTGTCTTTGGCCGTTTAGCGATGTAGCTTCGCTCCTTCTTCTTGTCTCTGGAGGACTTGTGCTCCTCTTCTTTTCCTTTTTCCCTCTTGCCTTGATAGCAGTCGGCCACGACGTGCCCTGGCTTATTACATCCAAAGCAAATAATGTCAGAAGAACGATGTTTATTGGGTTTAGATGCATACCTGTCAGAAGAGTAGTTTTTCTTCTGAAGTCTGGAAGAGGAGCCGTCTCTCTTTCTTTGATTCCTCATCTTGAGGAACTTCTTGAACTCTCGAGTGATGAGGGAGAAATCATCCTCCGACAGTTCTGAGCTGGAGGAGCATGGATCGGAGTCCTCCTCCTCATCCTTTTTCCTGGCACGGTACGACACCGTGCTCTTCCCTTTTCTGGAGTGACTTGCTTTTAGAGCCACAGTCTTTTCTTTTGCAGCAGCCTTTTCTGCTTCTTCCTCAGCTTTCCTGGTGTTCAGCTGAAGCTCATAGGACATCAGCTTCCCAAACAGAATTTGTGGATCAGTTTCTGCCAGTCTGTCAAATTCTCTGATGGCGCAGATCTTAGTGTCCCATTCCTTAGTAAGGGACCTAAGGAATTTGTCATTGAGTTCACCATTGGTGAACACTCTTCCGTACCCCTTGAGGGCGTTGACAATCTTTAGGAAGTTCTCGTAGGTGACCCCGATCTCTTCCTTCGGCCCTTGTCTGAAGGCTTCATACTTCTGGTTCAGGAGGGATCTCCGATCATCCCTCACTTCATCTGTGCCCTCCATAAGAATGATCAGACACTGCCAGATCTCCTGAGCTGTCCTGCAGTTGCTGAAGTTCTGCATCATCGAGTCATCAACTGCACTGACCAGGATGTTTCTTGCCTTCATGTCAAGGCCCACTAGGACCATCTCATCCTTGTCCATTTCAGAGAGTGTCTTCGGCACTTTCTTGGTGGGATCAATGGTGGAGGCCTTAGTGGGGACATAAGGTCCCTCTAGCACGATCATGAACAGTCGAGGGTCCACAGCTTCCATGTAGAACCTGATCCTTTCCTTCCAGATAGGAAAGTTGAGTCTGTTGCACACTGGGATCTTGCCGGAGTACTTGAGCCCGTCCATAGTAGATGTAAGTCTCCTTGTTGACACTAGGGGCAGGATTCTACTCAAGGTGTTAACCTTTTGATGAGTAACCTCGCTCTGATACCACTTGAAAGTCCACCTAGTGTCAGCTATGTGCACCTATGGGGGGGGGGGAATAGGTGACGTGTGGTTCTTTTGCGGAATTTACGGATGTACCTGCACAATAAAAACAACAAGCACAGCACACAGAATACACAGCAAATTTATAGTGGTTCCCCGACTTGGGTACATCCACTTTCCCCCTTCGACCTATCTCCCCAACAAGGGACGACTCGGTCACTTCTCCAACGGGATTGAAATCCAATCCCTTCACTGACGGAAGGAGCCCTTCCACACGTGAGAGTCAACACTCCCACAAAACGGGTTGCACCCAACCCTTACAACACGGAACAAAAGTTCCTTTACAACAAAAGAAAATATAGAATGTATATGAGATACAAACTTCTTTCGGAGACTACGGTGTTCCTCTTCGTTCGACGACGTGTTCTCTAGGTCGATGAAGAGTCTACGACCTTGGTCTCACTTGGAGAGGATCTTCCCGGAACCGGCGGCGGCACACGAGCAGCGGCTAGCTTCGGGGTCGGCGGCTACGATGACGAGCGGCAGCTGCAGGACTTTGAGATCCAAACTTCG
The DNA here is from genome assembly GCA_039583875.1 of Platanthera guangdongensis. Lineage (NCBI taxonomy): Eukaryota > Viridiplantae > Streptophyta > Magnoliopsida > Asparagales > Orchidaceae > Platanthera > Platanthera guangdongensis. The sequence goes on from CM077167.1 coordinate 95,305,834, forward strand.
TAGCGAAGCAAGCTCGGTCTTCCAACGGTCACACGAGGATCGGTCGTCTCGATCGATTCGGATGGGAAGTTTTTCCGATCAACAAATCGAGAGACAAAGGATCTCTGGATAGACGCGTGAGACACAAGCCTTGCTAAGCTTCTGTCGCCAGAGATCGGGAAGAAGATAGATCAGCGGCGGCGACGAACTTGCGCGAGCGGCGACGGAGGCGGCGGAAGGATTTCGCGATCTTAGGGTTTCCGTAAGCTCGGCGTCTTTTTCTGTGTATTTTACTGTTCAAAATACCCATGTATTTATACCCTGTAGATACAGCACATTTGACCGTTGTGGGACCCACAAACGAAATCCCCAGAATCCGGTTCAAACTAATCCAGAAGCAGAATCCGGTTCAGCAGCGTTCTGAGAAAACGCCAAGTAAAAATCAGCGAGAATCGCAGACGATTCTCGATGAATCGGCGAGAATCACCAAGTGATTCTCGACGATTCGTCGAGAATCGTTTGTGATTCTCGTCGAATCACTTGTCGATTCTCAACGAATTTTACTTTATACATGGGCTGCTTGACCACTGGTTCGGCGGGAATTACAAGTGATTCTCGCCGAATCTTACTTGGCACCATTTTGAGGTGGCCAGAAGGAGTCGGCGAGAATCACTAATGATTCTCGTCGATACGGCGAGAATCACTAGTGATTCTCGCCGATTCGGCGAGAATCACTTGGTGATTCTCGTCGAATTTGCCTTGGACGATTTTACGTCTTCCACCCAGGAGCTGCTCCTTGATCCTCCATGCTCCTTGTCTTCTCTTGCATATGAACGGCCCTGTACTTGAAAGTAAGTGCACTCCAATAGAGAGAGTACACATAGGCCAACACGCTGATCTGCTCAACGAGGGATTACGTCGTGCAGACCCGTGTATATTGACCTACTGCACCCTGACATTGGTGTGCACTTAGCGTGGAGAAACTGCAAGTACAACTTGAAAAAGTTTATCAAATACATAGTCTATTGACCTTAGCTTGTCCAGGGGCTTCTTCAAATCAGGTACACTGTGGATACAATACCCAACATAACTTTTATCAAAATTCTTCAAACAGAGACATAAAAATTTTCAGGAGTTAAATCTAACATTATATTGACCTTGACAAAAATTGGGGATTTTATCTCAATGATGAACCTATTTTTACATTTATTTTTCAAAAGTTCTGTTGGATACATTGAAAAATATGTACCAGATTTGAAAAAGCCTCACCCTACTCAATAATATACATCAAGGTGTATTTGATGTTGTTTTGAGTTTATATGTGCAGGTTAAGAAAATGCAGGAATATAGGAAAAAGTTTCTAAGTCCATATGTCGACACCAAAAGAAGTTGTGTCGACACTTATGAGCACTTGTGTCGACACTGGAGAAAAGTTGTGTCGACACTTGGAGTTAATTGTGTCGACATTTGGAATGGCTGTGTCGACACCTGAAGAAACTGTGTCGACATACATATTCAGAGTCAACTCACAGAAAAACTTTATCGACAGAGGCAGTGTCGACACACAGAGAAGCTTTGTCGACATCAACTGTGTCGACACACAGGACTCGTGTCGATACACTGCAGAGTTTTAAAAAAAGTTAAAGAGAAGAAGTAATTGTGTCGATACACAGAAGAATTTGTCGACATCAACTGTATCGACACACAGGACTTGTGTAGACACACTGCAGAGTTTCAACAAAGTTAAAGAAAAGAAGTGACTGTGTCGACACATAGAGGCAGTGTCGACACACAGAAGACTGTCGACATCAACTGTGTCGACACACAGGACTTGTGTCGACACACTGTAGAGTTTCAATAAAGTTAAAGAGAAGAAGTAATTGTGTCGACACACAGAATCATTGTCGACACATTCTACAGATGCAATGTCGAGAAGCAGTATCAACACTAAGAAAGTTGTGTTGACATCATCAAGGCTTGTGTCGACACATAGTCTACTTGTGTCGACACATGATGAAGTTCAGTCTCGACACTTTGCTGACAGACAGAATTTCAAGAAGTGTCTGGATGACTTGACAGCTGTTGTCACCAACTAGTCTACTGCAACTGTTAGAGCTGTCAGAAGGTTGTTAGAAATCGGATCAGCTGGTTACCATGGAGAAAGTCTATATAAAGGCATTCTCCTTCAACAGATAAATAGAGATCCAGAAGACTGAAAAAGAATATACACATACAGAATTAAGAAGATTTTCGTGAGAAGATCTAAGAAGAATTTGGAGAGAGAGAGAGAGAGCTCCATCTATTGAAGTGAAGTGCAGTGGCTGAACCAATCTGCCAAGAAGGATTTAGATTGAGATCTGAATATCAAGAAGGAAGCTGATTGAAGATCATCTTCACAGGAGTTCAACCCTACTGAGTTCAGATTCAAGAATCTTTGAAGAAAGCTAAGAGAGGTTATTCTCTGCTATCAGATTCTTCCAAGAACCGATCAAGAAGCCATCCATCTTTTTTCTCTCTACTAGGGTGGTGGTATATTATAAACTTAACTCAAATTTTTGTAGGATCTTTATAGATCTGAGTTGTAAGCCTGTATTTATAAAGGCTGAGTGTAGGACAGTATTTTCTCTGAGTGGTAGGCCTTGTTGAAGGCTGAGGTAGGGCTTTAAGCCAGAGTTATAGGAGATTGTGATCTCTGAGTTGTAGGCCTTGTTGAAGGCTGAGGTAGGGCAGTTTGCCTGAGTTGTAGGAGTGTGGACTCACTCTGAGTTGTAGGAGCCCTATTGGGGTTCTGAGCTACTGTAAGATCTGAGAATCTGAGGTAAAGAGAAGAAGTTAGGCCGAATCTAGCACACTGCTAGATAGGCGAAGGGGGAAAGTGGATGTACCCAGACCTTGGGGAACCACTATAAAATCTGTGTGCAATCTGTGTTGTTGTTATTCTGTGAATTCTTGTTGTGTTAGTTGTAGAACTAGCTATTTCAGATTAATTAATTGAATAGATTTGCTGCCTTAGAAGAAAAATGAATTACACATATTCACCCCCCCCCCCCCCTCTAAGTGGTTAGGCACTAATTCTTTCATGTGGTATCAGAGTCAGGATGCTCAAAGAAGGACTTAACAGTCTGAGTTAGATCCATAAGGCAGATTGAAGATCAAGAAAATGGGTTCCGGAGAAAATCATAAGGAACTAGGCTCTATGAAATTACCCATATGCAGGAAGGAGATATTTGGAATATGGAAAGAAGGGACAAGCTGTTTATGGAGGCTTCTGATCCAAGGATCTACATTATAGTAAAGCAAGGTCCTTATATTCCAATGAAGTTATCAGTTCTAGATGCAAACCAAAGAATTCCCAAGGATTTTTCAGAGATGACTAAGGATGAGATCATCCTGGCAACTATGGATAAAAGAGCCCAGAATATCATAGTAAGTGTCATAGATGATTCAACCTTTCAAAATTTGATTCACTGCAAGACCTCCAAGGAAATGTGGGATACTTTGATAGTCTACATGGAGGGTTCTGAAGAAGTCAGACAAGATAGAAAGTCTATGCTGAACCAGGAATATGAGAGTTTCAGACAAGGAAAGTTTGACAGTATAACTAAGTGTTATAAAAAGTTCTATAGAATAATAAATGAGCTGATGTCCTATGGAAGAATCTTTAGTACATATGAACTGAATGATAAATTCCTAAGATCCTTGACAAAGGATTGGGACACTAAGATTTGTGTCATTAGGGAAGTGGTCAAACTTGCAGATATCTCTCCTCCAACTTTGTTTGGAAAATTGTTGTCATATGAGATGCAGCTGATGACTAGGAAAGAGGAAGAGAAAAGTGCAAAAGGGGAGCATAGAGAAAAGTCTGTGGCCTTCAAGGTTGAATCCACTAGGAAGAATAGGAGGATGTCTCCATCACCTCCTAAGATAGTTGTTGAAATTGCTTTAGATAATTCAGACAACCAAAGTTCAGACAGTAGTGACTCAGATAAATACTTTGCTTCCTTCACAAGGCAGTTTCAGAGATTCCTGAAGAAGAAGCAGTGGAAGTCTAAGCCCTCCACATCTCAACTTAAGGATGATTATTATCAAAAGAGGAAGTCATCCAGGAAGGACAGGAGCAGGTGTAAGACAAGAAAATCTACAACATCAAAGATAGTTTGCTACTGCTGTAATAGGTCTGGACATGTTGTGGCTGAGTGTCCAGACAAAAGAAAAGAGTCTGCTGATAAAAAGAAGATTCAACACCAGAGCAAGAAGGAGAAATCCTTTGTTGCTAAGAAGGAGAAGAGCTTGACAGACCAATCATCTTCAGAGTCAGAATCTGAATCTGAGGCATACATTGGTCTATATGCAGCAGATGAAGAAGATGAGTTTCTGCAAGTGCTGAACTCTATCTATGAATAAGAAGACCATCAGTGCAAGGGACTGATGGTTGTGTCAGAAGAAGACAAGTGTCAGGATCAGCCTGTTCCTAGTAAGGTACAATGTTTTTATAAAAATTCAGATTGTAGTACTTGGTCAGAATCAACAACATCTGCATCAAGTGATGTGGATGGGTGTGAGTCTGAAGTTGATATTCATCAGCTGATAGATGAATATGGGGATTTGTTGCAGGCACTAAAGAAAAGCAAAAAACCTGGCCAAAACACAGGCTAATGAAATTGCAGATCTTAAGATGGCTGCATCTGATTCTGAGAAGATGCTGGATCAAAAGTTGAATGAGATTGCCAAATTGAAAAACATAACTGTTATTCAAATGGGAACAATCACATTTAAGAATGATCAGATTAAAAGTCTGGAAAACAGTATTCAGAAAGAAAAGGAGATAGTGGCTAGTTTTTCTAAGCCAAAATATGTATTACCCTTGATTGATGAGTTTGTGTCTCAAAAAGGTAAGACAGGATTAGGCTATAAGAAAACTGCATGGACTACTAAGTCCAATTCTAAAGGCAAAGCCCCAGCACATAACAATAGATCTGCTATAAACAATACAACTAAGGTTATACCTAAAAAGAGGTATAATAAGTTTGAGTGCTGGTGTTGTGGCAAGATAGGCCACTTTGCCTTAGACTGTTGGCACAATTCCAGTGTCAAGGAGAGTAGCAGTCTGCCTGTTAGAAAAGCTGCAGGAAGATTTGTTACATTTCAGACTAACTTGAACCAAGGACCCAAAAGTTATTTGGGATCTAAGGTTAAGTAATCTTTATTGCAGGTAAGTCTAAGTTGTCATGCCCCTATATGGTACTTGGACAGTGGATGTTCCAGGCATATGACTGGAACAAGGGGATTGCTGAAGGACTACTCACCTATGCTGAATGGGACTAAAGTTATCTTTGGTGGTTCTGAAAAGGGAGTCATCAAAGGTTTTGGTAACATTTCTAATAACTCAGTTACAATCACTCAAGTGGCATATGTAAAGGTTTTGAAACACAACCTAATTAGCATAAGTCAGCTGAGTGATTTAGGTTATGACATTTCATTTGTCAAGAATGGTTGTCATATCAAAAGATCAAGTGATCAAATGGTCATATTGACAGGATATAGAAAAAGAAATGTGTACTGTCTTAACTTTGTGTGTGAGAACAATGTTTCTCCTATTTATCTTGTAGCTGATGAGAGAGCCTCTCATTGTGTTAAATGACACAATAGGCTGGCCCATCTTAACTACAAGACTATTGGCCAACTCTTTAGCAAAGAGTTAGTGAGGAATGGTCCTCAAGTTAAGTGTATAAAGGATGGGATATGCTCAGCTTGTCAAAAAGGCAAGCACACCAAATCCTCCTTTCATAGCCTTGAAAACAAGGATTCAGTGAGGTGTCTATACCTCTTGCATATGGATATATTTGATCCTATGCCAGTTTATAGTCTAGGTAGGAAGGTCTACACTTTTGTGGTGGTAGATGACTATTCTAGATATTCATGGGTGTTCTTTTTGAGACAAAAATCTAAAACCTCAAGTGTTTTATATAGTTTTGTCAAACAAATTCAGAATGAGCTGGACAGTACAGTGGTCAAAATTAGAAGTGACCATGACACTGAATTTCAATCTGAGAGTATGACAAGACTGTGTGAAGAATTTGGAATTTTTCAAGAATTCTCCTCACCTAGAACACCACAGCAAAATGGTATTGCTGAAAGGAAGAATAGAACTCTGATTGAGGCTGGTAGAACTCTATTGAGTGACACTTCTCTCCCAGAATATTTCTGGGCTAAGGCAGTAAACACTGCATGTCATGTGATCAATAGGGCTTCTATCACCAAAAGCCACAAAAAGACTCCCTATGAGATTATGAAAGGCAGAAAACTAAACTTATCCTATTTTAGGATCTTTGGTTGTAAGTGTTATGTCCTTAACAATGGCAAGTCTTATCTAACCAAGTTTGCTGACAAATCCCAAGATGGTATATTTGTTGAGTACAACAACAATAGTAAGACTTATAGGGTCTACAACTTGATTACTCAAGTTGTAGAAGAGTCTGTACATGTTGTCTTTGATGAAACAAGACTTATTAATAGTGAGTTGCCAAGTAGTTCTTGCAGTTCTACAGGTATAAATGAGAGAATGGACCAGCTTACCATTACAGAAGATTCAACTGCAAATCAGGAAGTGGAAAATGGTGGCTGCTGTCCAGGGGGAGTACAAGACTCTCCAGATGCTGATGAAAACCAAGAGGTGCAGCATAATGAAGAGACTGGAGGTGTTCAACCAGAAGATATACTACCTCCAGCTATTAGACACTTAAAGGATCATCCAACAAATTAGATAATTGGTGATCCAAGACAAGGAGTACAAACAAGGAGTAGGAATCTGAACACAGTTCTTTGCTCTAGCTTCTTATCTCAAGAGGAACCCAAGAGATTTGAAGAAGCTGTTAAGGACCCACAATGGATTGATGCCATGCAGGAAGAGTTAAATCAGTTCAGAAGGTGCAAGGTCTGGGATTTGGTTCCAAAACCAAAGTGCCACAATGTCATTGGAACAAAGTGGATCTTTAGGAACAAACTGGATGAGAGTGGGATCATTGTGAAGAACAAAGCAAGACTTGTTGCAAAAGGATATATGTAGGAAGAGGGTATTGACTTCGATCAAACCTTTGCCCCAGTAGCAAGATTGGAAGCAATTAGGATGTTCCTTGCTTATGCAGCATACCAAGGCTTCAAGGTATTCCAAATGGATGTAAAATCAGCATTCTTAAATGGAAATCTAAAAGAAGAAGTCTATGTAGAGCAGCCCTTAGGTTTTGTTGATTCTCTCAAACCTGATTATGTTTATAGACTTAGGAAAGTTTTATATGGGTTAAAGCAAGCCCCAAGGGCCTGGTATGAAACCCTGTCTACTTTCCTCATTAAGAACAAATTCTCAAGGGGGAAAATAGATAAGACACTATTCCTTAGGGAATCCAAAGGAAAGATAATCCTAGTACAAATATATGTTGATGACATAATATTTGGTTCTACTGAAAGTAACCTTTGTAGAAAGTTTGCAAAACTTATGCAAGGGAAATTTGAAATGAGCAGTATGGGAGAACTTAAGTTCTTCTTGGGTCTCCAAGTAAGACTGACTGAAGATGGCTTGTCCATTTCTCAGTCTAAGTTCACCCTGGAGTTAATTAAAAAGTATGGTATGGAGTCATCCACTACCATGAGAACTCCAATGGGGACAAGTGTGTCTTTAAGCAAAGATGATGCAGGGAAACCTGTAGATGAAATTTTGTATAGAGGGATAGTTGGCTCTCTCCTATATCTGACTGATAGTAGACCAGATATCATGTATGCTACATGTGTCTATGCTAGGTACCAATCCTGCCCTAAAGAATCTCATCTTACTGCTGTCAAAAGGATTTTGAGATATCTTAAGGGCACATCTAATCTAGGCCTTTAGTACCCTAGGAATGGAGATTTTCTACTGATAAGCTATTCAAATACAGACTTTGCAGGTTGCAAAGAAGATAGAAAAAGCACTACAGGCACCTGTCAATTTCTAGGAGGAAGATTGGTGTGTTGGAGCAGTAAGAAGCAGACTAGTGTGGCAATTTCCACAATTGAGTCTGAATATGTGGCAGCAGGAAGTTGTTGTGCACAGCTATTGTGGATTCAGCACCAGCTAGAAGACTATGGTATTCAGGTAAGTAGAACACCTTTTCTTTGTGATTCTACAAGTGCTATTTCTATTGCTAATAATCCTATTTCACGTAGTAGGACTAAGCATATAGAAATTAGATACCATTTTCTTAGAGAACATGTAGAGAAAGAGGACATCTCACTAGAATTTGTCAAAACAGATTATCAAATTGTGGATATGTTTACTAAGCCTCTAGATGAAACTAAATTCAATAAGTTTAAAATTGAATTAGGAATGTTGAACATAGATTAGTTTAACAAAATTGGCTAGGTAAAATTGTGTCGACATATCCAGCAAAACGGTGTCGACACAGAGAAGTGTTGCCGACACTTCAGGAAAGTGGTGTCGACACATGCAGATGTCTGTGTCGACACTCAAACACTGAGTCGTCAGTTAAGGATATTTGTGTCGACACATCATAATATGTGTCGACACATAGAAGTCAACACCGTTGTCGAGACTTAAGTAGTCTGTGTCTACACTTTTCAACAGTGTCGACACATTCAGTGATTGTTGACGCGCCTTTTGACCTTCTTTGTTCAAAAAAGGTATAAATAGGTCAACAACAAACCCTGTAGACACGCTCTCCAGATTCTTGAGACCAGAATCTAGTGTCGATAAACTCTCTTCCATCACACCAGATTTCTCTCAACAACCATGGCTCCAAAGATGAGGACAATGTCGATGAAGGATACGAACTGGTTCAGAACGCATTTGATGGAGTGGAATCAGAAATTATAGGAGTAATAACCCTAATAGCTGAAAACGGACTGGAATTCTTAGTTTATGAACCAACTAAGATTTGGAAGAAAGAAACACAAGAATTCTTTGGTGCTGCTACCCTAGATCAAGCTGGACTCAAAATTAGGTCCACAGTCCATGGAGTAAAGGTGAAAATCACCCAGAAGAGTTTAAGGAAAGTTCTTCACCTGCCAAGAACACAAGAAGAAGAAGATGTACCCGCATCTAAGCTAAGGGAAGCACTTCAATGGTGTGGACTGGATTCCACCATGAAGATTGGCTCAACTTTGAACAGGAAAGGCATGAATATGCAAGGGAAGTTCTTGTCTGAAGTTGTAGGCGAAGTGATTCTCTGTAAGCTAGGGGGCATGATAGGATTTCTGTCTATATGTTCAGCCTTATGACCAGAATCATCTATAGACTAAACACATATTGGTCAGAAGTCATTTTTGAAAATATTAATGAAAGTATGAAGAAGCCAAATCTGAGAAGAATTGTGAGCTTGTATTTAGCTGGAACAATACCTGAAGTGATGGAACAGTCAGCTGGTTCAAAAATTAACCATATGAGGAGAATTGACATAAGGATTATATCCATAATGGATAGGGTCCTAACTAAGGATATGCCTGAGGAACATAGGCAAGAGATTCCTGAGAAATCTACAGCACAAGATACTCCTGCACAAGATATTGCGGATAGTGCTCAGGTGCAGGGGGAGCCTCATGTTGAGGAAGAGCCAATACACTTGGAAAGCGATATGGCTACTCAGACTATCCTTGAGGTAATACATGAGGTTAATCAATCAATTCTCATTGATAAAGATGAAACAATAACTGAATCTTTGATTGATGTTGACCAGCCAACTCAACTACACAGTCAAGCACAAGATGTTATCATGGAAGATACATCTGCTACTGATAATGCTCCAGAGATAAGAGTGTCTCCAGTCCCAACTCAACAAGATTTCACCCTTGAAGAGTTGTTCCCTGATTTAGGTCAAACTAAATTTGAAGGGGAGAAAGCACACTTTGAGGGGGAGCAAGTTAACCTTGAGATGGAGCAAGTTCACATTGAGAAGGAGCAAGTAAGTACTGTGAGAGAGGAGAATGGGACTCAGGGGAGAAACCTAGGACTGCACAGGAATTGTCTCCTAGTCCTAAAGATAGAGTTAATATAGATAGTACCTCAGCTTCAGAAGATGAAGCAGAAATTCAAGCCAAAAATAGGAAGCTAATGGTTTTCAAAAGAAGGAGTCAAAGCTATAAGAGGGCTTTACAAACTGCTCCTCAACCTGCCCCAGTAACTGATTACAGTGCTTTGTTGATATCATTACAAGTAAGGTTAGATGAGCAAAGGATTGTCATGGAGAAATATATGGATGAAACTCATAAAGATCTACAATTCTCCTTGGCTCAGGATATAAAGTCAATAAGATTTGAAGTTAATCAGAATAAGAAGGAGATAACAGATTGATTTCACAAAGGGGGCAATGTTGTGGTTTTCCTAGAAACACATCAAGAAAAGATCAAGACTCAAGTTGATGATATAGCTGTCAAGCAAGGCTATGTCCTAGAGAATCAAATTAGAATGAATGATAATCTGACAGAATCACATAATGTGATTGTTATAGAAATGAAGAATCTTGCTTCTGCCAAGACTGAAGAAAGGACTAAAGCCAAGGCAGCCTTTGACAAGCAATTACAGGAAGAACTAGCAGCTGTCCAAACAGCTATTAAGGATTCTCAAAATACTATTTCTGCACAGCTACTAAAGTTAAAGTCTTTTTATAAGGATGGTGTAAATTTTCTTGATGAACAAATCAGATTTCAAAAAGATGATCTCAGGGATCATGTTCCAAGAGAAGTCATAAAGGGGGAGAGAGTATTAGTCAAAGAAGGCTCTGATCATGCTAAATGGATATCTAATAGCATCAGAGCCACCCATGGATATCCACCCCTCTGTGATGATGATAATGTGGCTGAGTCAGGTATACATCCTGCTTATTTTGGAGGTGATCAAGCTGAAGTTGCTCAAGTTATTTATCCTCCAGCTGATTTTGAAATGATTCACCAAGAAGTACAGTCCATGTACAGCCCTCTAGAAGGTGCTCAAAATATTATCCTTGGGAAAGTAGATATGCCAGTGCCAGAGGCAGTTTTGAACAAAGAGCAAGAAACTCTATTGTCTAAGAAAAGATTTAGGGAACAGGCAGAGTTGAAGCCTGATTTTGAGCAGTGGAGTCCAACATCCAAGAACATTATACTGACTGCTTGGAAAGCTGTAAAGGACCAGACCCATGATAGGGGCAAATGGTACTCAAAACAAGAATGGTAAAAGCATGAAGCTAGGCAAGAAGCCATAGTTCAATATAGAAGAAAGGCTAAAGCTGGGAAGCTACCTCCTAATGCTCAGGAGCCAAGCAAATATTTCCCAAAGCCCTTTCATTACTTTGAAAGACAAAGAATAAGGGTTGAAGAGCAAAAGAAGAAAGATCAAAAGGGCAAGAAGCCAACTGATGATTCTGATGCTCCTGTTCAAGCCAAGATCAAATCAGGCAAAGGCATAGTCATCAAGGAGCCTGAGCAGCCTTATGATAGATTTACTAGATTTTACAACTTTGTAACTTTTGGTGTCAAAAATCTATGTAAACTATTGTTAAATAAACTTTTGAAAGTTAAAACAAAACTTTATTTGATGCTCATTGTGTTAGCATTATTATTCTGCGATGATATCTTATATATGTTTTGTTTTAGTAGTTACCCTGTCATATAATGTTGTTATACATCATATTGTGTATTTGTTATGAATGGTGTATATCATTGACTAAGGGTTATGACTTCTCCAAATAGGGGGAGATTGTTGGGTACATTGGAAAATATGTACCAGATTTGAAGAAGCCTAACCCTACTCAATGATATACATCAAGGTATATTTGATGTTGTTTTGAGTTTATATGTGCAGGTTAAGAAAATGCAAGAATGCAGGAAAACGTTTCTAAGTCCATATGTCAACACCAGAAGAAGCTGTGTCGACACTTATGAGAACTTGTGTCGACACTGGAGAAAAGCTGTGTCGACACTTGGAGTTAATTGTGTCGACACTTGGAATGGCTGTGTCAACACCTGAAGAAAATGTGTCGACATACAGATTCAGAGTCGACTCACAGAAAAACTTTGTCGACATCAGCTGTGTCGACACACAGAGGCAGTGTCGACACACAGAGAAGCTTTGTCGACATCAACTGTGTCGACACACAGGACTTGTGTCGACACACTGCAGAGTTTCAAAAAAAGTTAAAGAGAAGAAGTAATTGTGTCGACACACAAAAGACTTTGTCGACATCAACTGTGTCGACACACAGGGCTTGTGTCGACACACTGCAGAGTTTCAACAAAGTTAAAGAAAAGAAGTGTCTGTGTCGACACATAGAGGTAGTGTCGACACACAGAAGACTGTCGACATCAACTGTGTCGACACACAGTACTTATGTTGACACACTGCAGAGTTTCAATAAAGTTAAAGAGAAGAAGCAATTGTGTCGACACACAGAATCATTGTCGAAACATTCTACAGATGCAGTGTCAAGAAGCAGTGTCAACACTAAGAAAGATGTGTCGACATCATCAAGGCTTGTGTCGACACTTAGTCTACTTGTGTCGACACATGATGAAGTTCAGTCTCGACACTTTGCTGACAGATAGAATTTCAAGAAGTGTCTGGATGACTTGACAGCTGTTGTTACCAACCGGTCTACTGCAACTGTCAGAGCTGTCAGAAGTTTGTTAGAAACCGGATCAGCCGCTTACCATGGAGAAAGTCTATATAAAGGCATTCTCCTTCAACAGATAAATAGAGATCAAGAAGACTGAAAAAGAATATACACATACAGAATTAAGAAGATTTTCGTGAGAAGATCTAAGAAGAATTTGGAGAGAGAGAGAGAGCTCCATCTATTGAAGTGAAGTGCAGTGGCTGAACCAATCTGCCAAGAAGGATTCAGATTGAGATCTGAATATCAAGAAGGAAGCTGATTGAAGATCATCTTCATAGGAGTTCAACCCTACTGAGTTCAGATTCAAGAATCTTTGAAGAAAGCTAAGAGAGGTTGTTCTTTGCTATCAGATTCTTCCAAGAACAGATCAAGAAGCCATCCATCCTTTTTCTCTCTACTAGGGTGGTGGTATATTATAAACTTAACTCAATTTTTTGTAGGATTTTTATAGATCTGAGTTGTAAGCCTATATTTATAAAGGTTGAGTGTAGGAGAGTATTTTATCTGAGTGGTAGGCCTTGTTGAAGGCTGAGATAGGGCTTTGAGCCTGAGTTGTAGGAGATCGTGATCTCTGAGTTGTAGGCCTTGTTGAAGGCTGAGGTAGGGCAGTTTGCCTGAGCTGTAGGAGTGTGGACTCACTCTGAGTTGTAGGAGCCCTTTTGGGGTTCTGAGCTACTGTAAGATTTGAGGATCTGAGGTGAAGAGAAGAAGTTGGGCCGAATCTAGCACACTGCTAGATAGGCGAAGGGGGAAAGTGGTTGTACCCAAACCTTGGTGAACCACTATAAAATCTGTGTGCAATCTGTGTTGTTGTCATTCTATGAATGCTTGCTGTGTTAGTTGTAGAACTAGCTGTTTCAGATTAATTAATTAAATAGATTTGCTACCTTAGAAGAAAAAGGAATTACACATATTCACCCCCCCCCCCTCTAGGTGGTTCGACACTAATTCTTTCAAGTTCTATTATTCCAAATAATGGGATTTTTGTTTCCAAAAATCCCATTATTACAATGTGGAGTATAATTCACCTTAATGAGCCTCTGAAATAAATACCATGATTTTTGGATGTTCCAAATAGACCTAATACACAATATTTCAAAATTGGCTAATTGCACCCCAAGCCTATGTATAATCAACACATGCAACTGAGTTTACCCAACATACAGTGGTCCAAATGTGCTAAAATGTTTACCATGCAAATGTATAGTCCCCAAGGACATGCCACCAAAAGTTGGGGCCATTTGGAGCCATAACCCTCCAAATATTTCATTTATTTACTTTTTGATATTTAGGCAAAAACTATCGAACATTTATTCCCAAAAATTCTCAATTTTTGGCAGGTGCCACATATACCTTAATCATGCATGCACCCAATATACTCTACCAAATTTGATGTTTAAGGTGCCAAAGTAAAGTTACGACATTAAGCTACAAATTTCATTTAAGATTCAAGTCCTGGAAATGCCTCTAAGAGGTCTAAAAATAGCTTGTAATATCACTGTATAAGTGTGACAAATATAATAAATTCTATAGTTTTTATTTGATTTAATTTAAATCGATGAGCACGAATCTTAAAGTAAAATGGACGGAATCTGGTCATCGTCCCCAATCAGCCAACGACTCAGATTGGTTTCTACTGGGCCGACTTGCCCGACTATTTCCGGCCAGCTGAGCCACCACCACCGCCGGCAGATGTCGCCACCACCTTCACTGATGTGGTGGCTAGCGATTCCCGGCGATGAGGCCGCCGGAATTGGCTCCTCCGGAGAACCCGAGCAAGAAGAAAAGCTCGAAAAACTCTTCATTTCCTCACATGGTATCGGGCTCAATTGAGCCCGATGTCTCTCCTAAAGGATCTAGAAAGCTAGCACGGGTAGAGAGGCGGTGAAACGGACCTGAATCAGGCCTTGGCGGCGAGTGCGGCGGCGGTTGGCTATGGTTGAGCTACTCCGGTGATCTCTTGCTCAAAACCTTGATTCTTCACCAAAAGCTTTGCTCCAGGACTCGTTCTCCACTCGATTCCACTCAATGAAGCTGATGGTGTGGTCGGTTTGAGTTGTGGAGGACTGTATATGGAGATAACTCCAAGGTGAGCTCGGTTTGGGCTTTGGTTGTATCACCAATGGTGCCAAGTGGCCACCATTGTAACATCCCCCAGACAACTAGTCCCCCAGGTGAATTTTTCGTGACTAGATCATGACAAGGCCTCGTTAGCTTAGGAACCTCCTTGACACAGACCAAAAGTAGGGATTGCAGCACCTTGGTCTGCAAATAGTAATTTCCAAATATTCAGCCTAGGATTTGACTTAAGGACTTTAAATTGGCTCAGTAACCACGCCACAACACCCCTAGGACATCTAGGAGCCCAGGGGGACATTCAGGACCCATTGGGGCCAGTCAAACAGGTCAAGTCGACCAAAGTCAACCGTAACCCTAATTAGGGCAAAATGGTCAATCCCCCATCAATTGACCTAACTGACCATCACCATATGAAATTGACTTCACTTCTAGGTCTAAAACATCATAAGAGACCAAGTAGACCAAAAATCCCCATCCTAGGGTCACCACAGGGCAAAATGACCAAAATACCCCTATTAGGTCAAAATGGTGATTTTTCATTAAACATCCCTATTGACCACCACAACTTCAGATTAATCACACCCCTAGGGTCATAACCTCATAGGGGACCCAATGGCACAAAAATTCATGGTTTGGTCAACCCTAGGGCCCAGTTTGACCAAAAATGAAACTAAGCCAAATTAGGTCATATTACTTGGACCTAGCCCAATCCCTTTGGGCTAGGCCCAATTTGAGTGGTCAACCAGCCTAGTAGGCTGATATTAAACATGGGAGGGAGTGGAAATTCGTCCATGGTGATTAGGAGAGAGAAATGTGGGTTTTCCCCAATTTTGAGGAGAGAGAAAGTGGACATTCATGGCCATTAAGGTGACACACCCGTTGACATCCCTCCCTTACACTCTCATTCATCTTCTCTGATGAATTTGAGAAGATTCCAGCCGTTCTTAGGAGCAATTAGGGCAGGGAGGATGGATAGGGTCGGCCATGGGAGGGGAGGTGAAGAGTCCATTAATGGCATATGGGGTTAAAACCACTACCACCCCCAATTAACCCCCCATCACCTTCACAAGCCTCGGAATAGTGAAACACCTCCATTTCCCGAGAGTTTGGAGGTATCCTTGCAAGAAATCAGATGGAATCCAAAGCATGGAAGAGGGGAAATGGAGGCCGTCTATTAGAGCAAGGGAATGCCCAAAATGAGGTCCATTCCTTCTCATCTCTATGCGTGCTAGATCTAGACTTGTTTAGGTTGAGAAGTCGGGGTCAAATGAGCTGGATCTGAGAGAAAAATTCCTTGAAATTCCATGGAAAATGGAGGTGGTGAGTTCGCCAGAAACCGCCCCTACGGCGGCCGTGCCGCCGCCCGGCGATAGCCACCACCTCAATGAAGGTGGTGGTGGTGGTGGCCGGCCAGGGAGGTGGTCGGAGTGGCCATAAATGGCCTGGAATGAGCTCCAGGTCGGGCTACTCCCATCCCTTGGATGGAGCTTGATGTCTTGTGTAATTTAAAATTGATTTCACTCAATTTGGAGTCCTGGTTAGACCACAACACTCATTTTGGTGAGGTCTATCCCTAGGGCTGTCCAGAATTTAAATTAAATGCCCACTCCAAACCAGACATCCAAATGATCTGAAATTTTGGGAATGGGTTATTCTTAACTATATCTAGGACATATCCAAAAATCCGAATTTTTGGAAAACATGTTTCTATATTTTTTAAAAATTATTTAATAAAATATGTATAAATTAGTTAGGTGTCATAAACACCTCAAAATCCCCACAACGTTTGGTGGGTGGTCTTAGAGAGCATGACAGGGCTCTGATAAAAATTTCATCTCCTTTGGAGATGTTTTGATTAGGTTTTCTCCAACCCCAGGTTGACCCTTATAGGGTTAATTTGGTCAAAGCACCCCCTTTGGATTTTGAGTGGTCAAATCACCTCAACAGAGGCTGATATTTTTTCTACTGACTCTCTATGGTATGACACACCCTCCAATGGAATTTGGGGTGGTTAAGAGTAGGGTAGCCCAAGAACCCTAGGGTAGGTCCCTTAATGGGGATTTTTAGGGTTTGAAGGTCATGGGCTCAAATTAACTTGAAATGACTTGAAAATTGGTGGAGAGTATCATAGGGTTAGTTTAGTACTCTGGTTAAAATTTTAGTGAATTTGGAAGCCTTAAACCCCCTCAAAACCATAACCCTAGTTTAGGGCACCAAACCTAATTTGGAGTATTAGGCTATCAAATCACTTTAAAATCAATTGAAATTTGGGTAGGGTAGTTCTCTGGTAGAAATATTCCTAAATTGATTTTTATGGAATTTTTGGGCTAATAAAATCAGTACTTCATTTTTCAACCTTAGATGTGCCCTTAAAGATTACTATGTTGATTGTGAAGTTTCTATTTATTGTAAAATTGTGAAACCTTGGAATATGACATTTATATCATGATAGAGCCCTCTGTATTTTTGTTTAGATTTTTAGATGACTGTTTCAAGTATTTGCTTCATAAAATTATGATTTGTGGTTTCTGATCAAAAATAAGAACA
The DNA here is from genome assembly GCA_039583875.1 of Platanthera guangdongensis. Taxonomy (NCBI): domain Eukaryota; kingdom Viridiplantae; phylum Streptophyta; class Magnoliopsida; order Asparagales; family Orchidaceae; genus Platanthera; species Platanthera guangdongensis. The sequence continues at coordinate 95,323,074 of CM077167.1, forward strand.
GAGCCCCAATATTGTCAAGAAAATTATGAAATTAGGTCAGAGAGTGTTTCTGACCATCATTATTGTCCTGTAATTTTTCCATGATTTTTAGATAGATAAAACCAGTACTTACTTCACAAGTCTGTAAATATGGAAGTTTACATTTAATTAGATTTAGAGCCCTTCATTTCTGAGAAAAATTGTAAAACTTGGTTACTGCTGATTTTAGATCATTATCAGACTTCTGGAAGTTTTTTATAATTATTAGATGAGTTTTTACAGTACTTGCTTCATTAACCAATGGTTATGAAATTAATGGTTATAAATTAAATTAGGGGGTACTATTCACTGTAAAAATTATGAGACTACTTCTAGGGTGTTTTTAGGCCATGATAGTCCTACTAGAGTTTTATTATACTTTTTAGAACAATATAGCTGGCCTTTTCATCATTAGATGGTATTATTAACCTTAAGTTCTAAATTATGAAAGGTAGTTCTAATCACCTTTGAAAATTCTCAAACCTTGGATTTACTGTTTAAATGTCACTTAGTATTTATCACAATTTTTTGGTGATTTATTTCTGAACTTAGAGAGCACTTCATGTTCAAAGTAGGGCATTTGGAGTCTAGGGTTAATTAAATTAAATGCTCACATAGTTAGGAAGATTATGAAACTCTGGAGTTAGTCTTAATAGGTCATGATAGACTCCTAGTAATTTTTATGGATCTACCAGAAGAGTAATTAGGGTACACCCTAATGGGAGCACCATGTAGCTTAGCATGGCTTGCATATAGTTGATAGGTCAGAGATAGGTTGACTCGGGGAGCTCAAACACACTTAGGGTAGTCACACTAAAATAAAAGAGAGGTTCGATCAAGGGTATGAATCAATAATATTAAGTGCCTTGCGAAAGGGAACTTTGGGCATAATCCCATTGTAGTTCCTAGTGCCTTCGAGAGCCCCTCATGGGGAATAACTTGGGCTGTCCTGGGCTAACTTAAACCTTAGGGATAATATGGACAAGAGTAATCTGAATAATACCTCCACCTTGCACTCACACTTGTACACATGGTGAGACAAGTTGGTAGTGAAAGGATAGCATAGTCCCATGGCCTAAAGGCTTATTGGTAGAGTTAAATGGACTCGGTATTGATTTGGAAGTCCGAGGAGCTGGATGCTCGGGGATATGGAAATAGAGACTTGTTTAGTCCAGGGAGCCGTGGGCTCGGGAACGTGGCGAACAAGTATGCTCGGTAGTCTAGAAATCTGGAGGCTCAGTACTGTAATTAGATACAAACTATCATGGTTGCATGTGCATAATAGTGGTGGGTCCTCGGTATTGGACGATCGAACACACCGTCGTCGGTAAGTTGACTCGGGGAGACTAGCTGGTTTGCTAGGAATAGTATGGGAATGTACAAGAGGGGCTAGACTGAGTAGTGTGTTTACCAGTTTAGGAGTGGAGAGGCCCAACCCACTGTCTCTGTTTTGCCACGGTGGAGGCTCCTAAGAGTTTAGCTAAATCCAAAAAGGGGAACTAAAGGTCTGTGCGCATAGAGTCGTGTGTGTGAGTTGCACTTGCATGTGCATACCATAGCATACTTGCACATCATAACATAATCATTGCATTTAAACTCTGACACCTATCGTATAAAATGGTATGGGGTGTTTTATACGATAGGCCCTGCAAAACGACCCCTTGGTCTATAGGGGTAATTCCTATAAATCAACGGTTAGATTTCTTGTTACTCTTACTTACCCTTCTTACTGCTTTTACTTACTTGCTACTCCTTACTGTTTACTTTTGTTACACACTTGTTTACTCATGTTTAATTATTGTGATACCCCTGTCATACCTTATTATTTTATTCCTTGGGGTAAATGTCACCTGCTTGATTACGCCATGCTTTTGGTCCTCCTTTTCACTCCTTTCCGCCCGGTGCCTAGGAGCCACGGGTAGAGGGGTGGGGGATTGTTGACTGAGTCTAGTTTGAGTGATGGTCGTTTGACCACCATATTTTAGGTGCTCTGGATGGGAGACAGGGAACAGCCACAGGAGACACAGTACCAGCAGGGTACGGTGCAGATGGAGATGGGCCAGTGTAGCTCGTGTGGACAGGCATCCGAATCCGTGAGTGGAGCCGAGTATTAGTAGTTTTACTTTTATGAGTGGATTGTAGTGAGGTTATCATGTACCGGGCTTAAGCCCGTATTTACTTTCTGGCGTTGGTACTTAGACTTTCTTCTGGTGTGGACTTGATTATCACATGATTTCCTCCTATATACTATTGTGGACTTGGATGCTTACACTTTCGTTCGTTATACATTCTGTCGATGGTGATTGAGATGGCTGACAGGATCGGCGTTTAGTGGTGCCGACCATCCCGGTGGATGGTGTCACCGCAAAAACGGCGGTTTTGGGCCTAAGACCCCGGTGGATGTTGCAAAAAAATGAGGTCTTACAAGTGGTATCAGAGGAAACCTCGATTCGACAGAATGTAGCCCACAAAACATGGGACACCCCCGCACGGGCTTAGTTTGAGGACAAACTAGCAGTGGAAGCATTGGTGTGCCCATGGGAGGAATCACGTGCAATGCTCACAATAACAAAGAGTTTTAGGTCAATTTACTAAACTTCAGACCATATTTTGTAGGGTGAGACGAATCATCCCCTGCCATAGGGGACATCTCCGGCCCCGAATGTGATTCCACCCCTGCCGGCTCCGACCCCATTGCAGTAGACGGAGCTGGGAGAAACTTTGACGACCATCTTGGAGGTCTTTAGGGTACAACAGGCTCCGGCTCCTCAGCCGAACCCCGGAGCAAACTGGTTGAGTGCATTCTGAGGCCTTGCCCCACTATCGTACTTAGGGACGGAGATGGCAGTGCGCACGGAGGAGTGGCTAGATATTATGTACGAAATGTTGGTGGGAATACAGTGCTCGGTGGACCTGGCAGTATCTTTGGTGGTTTCTTGTCTGGAGTCGCATGTAAAGAGGTGGTGGAAGTCAGTGATGGACACCACATATGCGGGAGTGGAGATCGCGGACATTACTTGGGACGAGTTTAGGGTGGCACTACTGGAGCATTTTATGTCGCAGTCCGCAAGGGACGAATTGGAGGATAGATTCTTACAGTTGAAACAAGGGAACAAGATAGTTCTGTAATATCACCGGGAGTTTACTCATTTGGCCCGGTTTGCGGATTCTTACAAGCTGGATGACGTGGGTTACGCCAAGAGGTTCTACAAGGGCCTCTTTGATGACCTGAGGCGGGCCCTCTTGTTCATGTCTGATGGTACCATGGCCAGGATCTTGGAGATGGCCAAGAAGCTGGAGGCGGACCAGCTTGTAGTCCGGGGCAGGAAGAGACATGGGGATGATGCAGTACTAGGAGGGAGAAGGGACCCGCAGAGAGGTCGGGTCATGGGAGAGAGAAGGAACGGGGATCAACCCCGTTAGGAGGAAGGGCAGGAGCCAAGGGAGCAGGCAGTGCTAACTCCACAGCCGCTACAGATGAGGGAGGTACCGAGGATAGGGCAGGGACCACCCCCACCACAGCTATGCTATCACTGCCATCAGCTAGGGCACATTCAGAGTAATTGCCCTATGAGGAATGTGGCCAAACCTGCAGTACGGGGTGGCCCACCGGCTCACCAGATGGGAGGTCGTGGACGTGGACGCGGACATGGATTTCAGGGCGGCGACCGCAGGCAGAATGGGGAGCAGATTTACGCTTTGGACCTAGCAGAGCCCCGAAACCCGGACAGGGTTATTGCAGGTATGAGAGTAATTTTAGTTTTGAATTTATTCCCTACTCATATTAAGTATGGGTAGAACTACTACACAACCTAGGTTAGAAAACATTACACTTAAGTGTTTTTTTAACTAATTTAGGAATCGTGATGGTGTGCGGCAAACCTGCCCATACCCTGTTCGACACGGGGGCATCACACAACTTTGTGTCGGAGAATTTGGTCAAGGATCTGGGCCAGATTCGATATTATACGGGAGATGCCAGGTTGTTGCGTCTCCCCAATGGGATGGAGATCCAGTCCACAGAGAAGTGCCCCCTGAAGATTACCATAGACGGGTTGACACTTGAGGCCCCGACGACGATCCTGAGAATGCCGGACTTCGACCTTGTCTTGGGCATGACATGGCTGGTCTGGAACAATGCCCAGATTGACTGCCCGACGAGGAGGGTCGTGCTGAGAAACAGTGATACTTATGCGACATTCGAAGGTACTACTCCGGTTTCCCGCCGCCTCCTTCATCTATTCAGGCCGTCAAGGCCCACATGCAGGGAGATGAGGTATATCGGGTACTATTCGAGATGACTAAGGAGAAGGACCTGATTGTTAGCATTTCGGTGGTCTATGACTACGCCGATGTATTTCTAGAGAAGCTGACAGGACTGCCCCCGCATAGGGAGAAGGACTTTCATATTCAGTTGGTTCCAGGGGCTAAGCCGGTATCCAGGGCTCCTTATCGGATGGCCCCAAGGGAGCTGGTAGAATTTTGGACACAGTTGCAGGAACTGGTGGAAGCAGGATTCGTCAGACCAAGTTCCTCGCCATGGGGAGCTCTGGTCCTATTCGTGAAGAAGGTTGGGACACTTCAACTATGCATTGACTATCGAGTACTGAACAGGCTGACCATCCGGAATACCTACCCTCTCCCAAGGATAGATGAGTTGTTCGATCAGCTGGAGGGAGCCCATTTATTCTCGAAGCTGGATTTGAGGTCAGACTACTACCAGCTGCGGATCCAGGAGGAAGATATCCCGAAGACGGCCTTCAGTAGCAGATATAGCATGTATGAGTTCACCGTGATGCCCTTCGGGCACACAAATGCTCCATCGGCGTTTATGAGCCTCATGAACCGGGTCTTCGAGACTTATTTAGATGTGTTTGTCATAGTATTCATAGACGACATCCTTATCTACTCTAGGATGGAGGAGGACCATGCATGGCACTTGGCACTGACTTTGGAGAGATTGCGGGAGCGTCCCCTCTATGCGAAGTTCAGCAAGTGTCAGTTCTGGTTGAAGGAGGTGGCTTTCCTGGGCCACATTATCAGCGAAGCCGGGTTAGCGGTGGACCCTTCAAAGGTATAGGCAGTTAGGGATTGTCCACCACTGAAGACGGCCACAGACGTGCGGAGTTTCTTGGGGCTTGCCGGTTATTACCGGAAATTTGTGGAGGGGTTTTCTCGAATCGCCCTTCCACTCACTTCATTGACGAAGAAGGATGTGCCCTTTGTATGGATGTCATAGTGTGAGGCAGCCTCCCAGGAGTTGAAGAACCGACTCATCTCAGCCCCTATTCTGGCCCTTCCATCTGGGAAGGAAGGATTCCAGGTGTATACCGACCCATCATATCAGGGGATGGGTGCGGTGCTGATGCAGAATGGACACGTCATAGCATATGCCTCCCGCCAGCTGAAGACCCATGAGAAGAACTATCCAGTGCACGACCTGGAGATTAGAGCAGTTGTATATGCACTGAAGATATGGCGACACTACCTTTACGGAGTCCACTGTGATATATACTCATATCATAAGAACCTTAAGTACGTGGACACGCAGAAGAAACTGAACATTAGACAGAGGCGGTGGGTGGAGTTTCTATCTGACTATCAGTACGAGATGCACTACCACACGGGGAAGGCGAACGTGGTAGCAGATGCACTGAGTAGGAGAGCCGCCACAGCGGGAGCAAAGCCTCAGCTGATGTCTATGGAGCTACTGCAGAGACTGGAGGACATGCACATTACTGTGGTTTCGTCTGACGACCCTGAGCTCTATGAGGAGTACTTGGTCGTAATGGGCATCACTGATGACATCAGAGACCGAGTCAGAGAAGGACAGAGGCAGGATGCCAAGTTAGAGTCCATCTCCAAGGCCCTGGAGGCAGGCACTGCAGGAGATTACACACTGAGGGACGGCCTGGTGTGCTTTAGAGGACGGGTGTATATACCGGAGGGAGGCTAGATTCAGGAGGATATTATGATGGAGGCGCACTGTAGTTGGTACTCTGTGCACCCGGGGATCACAAAGATGACGGCTGATTTGAAGAAGACTATGTTCTGGCCGGGCATGAAGAAGGATGTCACTTACCTCGTGACCCATTGTGAGACATGTCAGCTAGTGAAGGGGGAGTGCAGGAACCCCGCAGGATTGTTGCAGCCACTCCCGGTGCTGGAGTGGAAGTTTGATGACGTTGCCATGGACTTCATACATGGGCTTCCCCGGTCTCGGACAGGGAATGACTAGATCTGTGTGATCGTTGATCGGTTGACGAAGGTGGCTCGATTTATACCTATCAGGAAGGATGATTCAGTTGGAGTACTGGTGCGGAAGTTTGTGGAGCAGTTCATTCGTTATCATGGCGTGCCTAGGACGATAGTGTAAGATTATGATGGGCGGTTTACATCCAGGGAGTGGCGGTCAGTTCAGGCATACTTGGGCACCCGATTGACTTTTAGCACAGCCTTCTACCCTCAGATAGATGGGCAGACAGAGCGCACAAATTAGACATTGGAAGACCTACTACGTCTGTGCATTCTAGACCGAGGAGAGCCATGGGAGAATATGCTGCCACTGGTAGAGTTCTCATACAACAACAGTCATCAGGCCAGTATAGGTATGGCCCCCTACGAGGCTCTATATGGACGGAGGTGCAGGACTCCCCTGTCATGGATACAGGATGAGGATCCGAAGGTCCTGGGCTCGGAATCTGTAGAGGACACTGAGGCCCAGGTGAGACTGATACGAGATCGGATGTTAGAGGCGCAGACCAGACAGGACAAATATTATGACGCACGACATCGTCAGGTGGAGTTTCAGGTAGGAGACAGAGTATTTTTGAAGATACGGCCGATGCACGGAGTCTCCCGAGTTTGTGGACGGAGGAAGAAGCTCGGCCCGAGGTACACGGGTCCCTACAGGATCCTGGAGTGGATCGATCCCTTGGAATACAGGCTGGAGCTGCCATCAGAGATGAAGGGCCTGCACGACGTCTTCCACATCTCCTATCTCAGGAGGGCCCTATTACGGCCAGAGCAGCAGATAGACACCACCGATGGGCCGGTAGAATCTGATCGGTCAGTGCACATGTAGCCGGTCCGGATTGACGATACGGGTATGCGGGCCTTGCGCCGCAAGAAGGTCCCACTGGTCAAGGTTCTGTGGAGAAATCACGGCCAGGAGGAGCACACCTGGGAGACGCAGAACTTAATGCATCAAAGATACCCGGAGCTCTTCGCCTCAGGTAAACTCTAACCTAAATTTTGGGATGTTACAAATTATTACTTTGGTAGAAACCCCGCTGGCCTAACCTAAAATTCGGGGATGAAATTTTTTTTATTATGTGTTGGGATTTGTAACATACCCCAGACAACTAGACACCCGGGTAAATTTGTCATGACTATGTCATGGCAAGGCCTTAGTAGCTTAGGAACCTCCTTGACACAGACCAAAAGTAGAGATTGCAGCACCTTGGTTTACAAATAGTAATTTCCAAATATTCAGCCTAGGGTTTGACTTAAGGACTTTAACTTGGCTCAGTAACCCCACCACAACACCCCTAGGCCATCTAGGAGCCCAGGGGGTCATTCAGGATGAAAGAACTAGTGCCTAAACACCTAGAGTGGGGGTGAATAGGTGCACTTAATCTTTTTAAACTTTTAAGACAGCAAAACAAAATTATATGCAATTCTTCACAGCAATACATCGCATACACCACAGCAATCACAGAATAAAGCACACACAGAGAACACAGATTTTATAGTGGTTCCCCAAGGTCTGGGTACATCCACTTTCCCCCTTCACCTATCTATTAGTGTACTAGATTCGGCCTAACTTCTCCAATACTTCTCAGATCCACAGATCTTACAGCTCAGAACCCCAAATAGGTTCCTACACCTCAGAGTGATCCCACTCCTACAACTCGGGCACAAAGCCCTATCACTCAGTCTTAACCAAGACCTACACTCAGCCTTCAACAAGGCCTACACTCAGAGAAATGTACTCCTACACTCAGGCACACAGGCCCTACCACTCAGCCTTTATAAATATAGGCTTACAACTCAAATCCCTAAGGATCCTACAGAAAATAAAAAGTACAAGGATTAATAACCACAACTCTGATTGAGAAAGTTGAGTTGACTGGCTTCTTGATGAGTTCTTGAATGAACTTTGCTGAGATCAACCTCCCTTGGCTTTCTTCAAAGCTTCTTGAATTAGAACACAGTATGGTTGAATCTCTAGGCAGATGATCTTCAACCAACTGCTGACTTGAGAATCAGATCTCAATCTGAAACTTTCTTTATCAGCTTGGTTCAATAGCTGTCTTCTTAGAAGGAGCTTTCTCTCTCCAACTTCTTCGATCTTCACTTGAAACTCTTCTTCTTGTTGTGTTGTACTTCAATGATTCATTGGTCATTTTCTTTTGTTGAAGTAATATGCCTTTATATAGGCTTTCTTCATGGTGACCGGCTAATTCGGTTTCTCACAAACTTCTGACAGTTCTGACAGTAGCAGTTGACCGGTTGAAATGGCAGTTGTCAAGTCATCCAGTCACTTCTTGAAAACTCTGTCACTGTCTGAAAGTGTCGAGACAGATAGTCTTTATGTGTCGACACAAATAGACCAAGTGTCGACACAAGTAGACTAAGTGTCGACACTAGCCTTCATGGTGTCGACACAACTCCTTGTGTTGTAGAAATTACTTCTCGACACTGCTTCTTCAGAATGTGTCGACACTGATTATGTGTGTCGACACAAGTCCTTCTTCTTCAATACTTAGTTGATTTCTGCTAAGTGTCGACACAACTCCTTTGTGTCGACACATCTTCTTGTGTTGATACTTGCTAAGTGTCGACACATCTCCTTGGTGTCGACACATTCTTCATGTATTGAGACTTTTGCTGAGTGTCGACACATCTCATTTGTGTCGACACTTGTACTTAGACTTTGTCGAAATTTGCTGAGTGTCGACACAGCCTCCTAGTGTCCACACTTGTACTTGAACTTTGTTTAAGTTTTGCTGAGTGTCGACACAGCCTCCTAGTGTCGACACTTGTACTTGAACTTTGTTGAAGTTTTGCTGAGTGTCGACACAGCCTCCTAGTGTCGACACTTGTACTTGAACTTTGTTGATGTTTTTCTGAGTGTCGACACAGCCTCCTAGTGTCGACACTTTTGATGTCGACAAAGTTCCTCTGGGTGTCGACACTGCTTCTAAGTGTCGACACTGATTCTTTAGACATTTCTTCATTGTGTGTCGACACTGCCTGTACGTGTCGACACTTTCCTTCTGGTGTCGACTCTGCATTCCTGGTGTCGACACAATGACTCCAAGTGTCGACACAGCTTCTCTAGGTGTTGACACAAGCCTTCTTAAGTGTCGACACTTTTCTTCTAGGTGTCGACACATGGAATTTGAAACTTTTCCTGCTTTCCCTGCAATTACTTAACCTGCACACATAAACTCAAAACACATCAAATACATCTTGATGTATATCATTGAGTAGGGTGAGGCTTCTTTAAATCAGGTACATATATTCCAATGTACCCAACAATCTCCCCCTATTTGGAGAAGTCATAACTCTTAGTCAATGATATACACCATACATAACAAATTCTCAGTATGATGTACAACAATATTATGTGACAGGGAAAATACTTAAACATGCATGAACAGAACATGTATATACTATCAGCTCAGAACAATTAATGTAATAGATGAACATATAACATTATTCTTACAAATTCCAACATTTACATTAATCAAAAGTTTACATAAAGTTTACTACAAATTACAACTTGTAAACTTAAGAAAATGCTATCCTATTGCTGCTCAGGTTCCTTGATTATAATCACTTTTCCAGATTGAATCATTGCTTTAACTGGAGCTTCAGTGTCATCAGCAGCAGCAGGCTTGTTCCCTTTAAGATCTTTCTTTTTCAACTCTTCAGTCTTGATCTTTTGCCTCTCAAAATAGTGAAAAGGCTTGGGAAAATACTTGCTAGGCTCCTGTGCATTAGGAGGTAGCTTTCTCAATTTAGCCTTTCTTCTATATTGTACAATGGCTTCTTGCCTATTCTCATGCTTCCTCCACTCCAGGTCAGAATACCACTTGCCTCTATCCAGGACATTGTCCTTAGCAGCCTTCCATGCAGTCAAGATGATATTCCTGGAAGTGGGGCTCCATTGTTCAAAATCAGGCCTTAGTTCAGCTTGCTCTCTGAATCTTTTCTTAGACAATTGAGTCTCTTATTCTTTTAGCAAAGCCTCTTGTTCTTTCAGTATTGCCTCTGGCACAGGCTGGACAACTTTCTCTATGATGACATTCTGATTTCCCTCAGGAGGACTATACATTGACTGTATCTCTTGATGTACCATATCAAAGTCTGGTGGAGGGTATATCACTTGAGCTACTTCAGTCTGCTCTCCTCCAAAGTATGCAGTATTAATTCCAGACTCTGCAACATTGTCATCATCACATAAGGGTGGATATCCAAGGGTGGCTCTGATGGAATTTGAAATCCATTTGGAATGATCAGAGCCTGCCTTGACTAATACCCTCTCCCCCTTTATGACTTCTCTCTCTATATGATCCCTCAGATCATCTTTCTGAAACCTTATCTGTGCATTCAGATAGTTGACTCCATCTTTATAGAATGGTTTTAACCTTTGGAGCTTGTGAGTGATAGCTTTTTGAGAGTCTTCTATAACAGTTTTAACGGCAGTGAGGCTCTCTTGCAATTGCCTGTCAAAAGCAGTCTTGGCAGTAGCACTTGCTGTAGTCTGACCATTAGCTATATTCTTCATTTCAGTTACTATTGCATTATGTGAAGCAGTGAGATTATCATTCATCCTTATCTGATTTTCCAGGACATAGCCTTGCTTCACTTCTAGCTCATCAAGTTTTGTCTTTATTTTCTCTTGATGTGTGACCAGATAGACTACTGTATTTCCTCCTTTATGAAAGCAGTCAGTCATTTCCTTCTTGTTAAGGTTTACTTCAAATCTGATTAACTTGATGTCTTGTGCCAGATCAAATTGTAGTGACTTATGGGCTTCATCCACATATTTTTCTAGAGCTTGTCTTTGCTCATCCAGCTTGATTTGCAATGCTACCATCAGAGAACAGAAATCAGTAGATGGGGCAGGCTGTGGAGCAACTGTCTGTAGGGCTTTCTTATAGTTCTGGCTTCTTCTTTTGAAGACTTGGAACTTCCTTTTCTTGGCTCTAACGGCCTCTTCATCCTCTGAAGCAGATGTGCTAGCAATATCCACTCTGTCCTTAGGACTAGGATGTGAATCCTTCTCAGTCCTTGGTGGTTCTTCAGCATCCTTTGGCTTCTCAGTCTCTTGTGTAGCAGTTACATCTACATTTTCCACATGCTCCCCCTCATTATTGATCTCCTCCCCCTCAGCAACAGCTTTCTCTTTCTCAAAATCAGTTTGTAGAAGATTAGGGAATAACTCTTCTAATGTAAATTCCTGTTGAGGAAGGGCTGGAGAATCTCTTATCTCATAAACCACTTAATCAGCAACAGATGTGTCCTCCATGACAACGTCTTGTGGCTGAGATTGTATCTGTGTTTGCTCTAGTATGGTTTGATTAGCTTGTTCACTCTCTAGTGGAGTTGGCTCTTCCACAAGTAGAGGCTCCCCCTGGAGTGGATCCAGGTGAAATGGGCTTGTTGAGGGTAGCTCCCCCTGCCTCTGTGCATCTTCTTGTCCTGCTAGAGACTGGCCAGCATTTCCAGTTTCTTCATCATCAGGAGTAAACATTACTTGCTCTTCAGAGCTGCTAGAGGATTCTTGAGCCATAGTGGCTGTCTTCTTCTTCTTTTTCTGAGGTGTGTCCTTTACTGGAGTTGGCATTTCTTTGGCCAATACTCTATCCCACCTAGAGAAGATTCTCAAATCCATTCTCCTCATGTGGTTAATCTTGGAACCTGCTGCTTGATTCATCACCTCTGAAATACTTCCAGCTAGATATAAACTCAGAATTCTTCCCAGATTGGGCTTCTTCATACTCTCTTTTATCTTTTCAAACATAACTGCAGACCAATCAGTATCTAGTTTGAATATTATCCTTGTCATTAGACTAAACATATGAGCTGAAATTCTGTCATGCCCTCCAGGCTTGCTCAGTATTACCTTGCCCACTATCTCAAATAAGAACTTGCCCTGCATGTTCATTCCTTTTCTGTTGAATACAGATCCTATCTTCAGGTTAAAATCAAGTCCACACCATGTTAGTGTCTCCCTTGTCTTAGAAGCAGACACATCTTCCTCTTCCTTTGTCCTTGGTAGTTGAAGAACTTTTCTTAGACTTTTAGGAGAGACCTTCACCTTTGCCCCATGAACTCTGGACTTAATCTTAAGTCCAGTATCATCAACTGTAGCTGCACTCAGAAATTCTAGGACCTCCTTCTTCCAGATCTTGATTGGTTCTGAAACAAGGTATTCCAGGCCAGTCTCGGCAATTAGGGTTATCACGCCTTTGATCTCGGGTTCCGCGTCATCAAATGCGTGTCGCATGAGTTCATATCCTTCATTAACATTCTCTTCTAGCTTGGGCGCCATTAGGGTTTGAAGAAATTTGAATTTAGAGAAGAGAGATGTCGGCACACAAGTTTGGTCCCGAAACTTTGGTGAGCGTGTCGACAAACAATGGCGAAAACCTATTTATACCTTTCTAGAATCGAAGGTGAAAAGGCGCGTCAAAATACTTAAATTTTGTCGACACTTACTTATAATGTCTCGACAACTATGTGTCGACACAAGTATAGTCGACAGAATATATGTGTCGACACTTGTATATGTGTCGACACCACTTAGCTCGACACTTAGTCGAGACTCTACAAGACTAATTCTGTGTAAAGCCTAAGTGTCGACACCACCTTGGATATGTCGACACCTACACTGCATGTGTCGGCACTTATTCTCTGAAGTGTCGACACAGACTTTCTAGATGTGTCGACACCATTTCTCTGAAATGTCGACACCACTTTTATGTGTCGACACAGACAACTCTGTGTGTCGACACCTTTTTACTTAGCCAATTTTGTAAACTATTCTAAGTTTATCATCCCTAATTCAATTTTAAATTTATTGAATTTGGTTTCATCTAAAGGCTTACTATACATGTCAGCTAGCTGATTATCTGTATTTATATACTCTAGTGAAATATCTCCTTTTTCCACATGTTCTCTTAGAAAATGGTATTTTATTTCTATGTGCTTAGTCCTACTATGGGAGACAAGATTATTTGCAATAGAAATAGCACTTGTAGAATCACAAAATAAAGGTGTTCTACTTACATGAATACCATAATCTTCTAGATGGTGTTGAATCCATAGAAGTTGAGCACAGCAACTTCCTGCAGCAACATACTCTGATTCTGCTGTGGAGATAGTCACACTTGTTTGTTTCTTGCTACTCCATGATATCAGCCTTCCACCTAGAAATTGACAGGTTCCAGTTGTACTTTTCCTATCTTCCTTGCAGCCTGCAAAATCTGCATCTGAATAACCTGTCAGTTCAAACTCTCTATTCCTAGGGTAGCAAAGGCCTAGATAAGGAGTGCCCTTAAGATATCTCAAAATTCTTTTGACTGCTGTCAAATGAGATTCTTTAGGGCAAGCTTGGTACCTAGCACAGACACATGTAGCATACATGATATCTGGTCTACTTGCAGTCAAATATAGTAGGGAGCCAACTATCCCTCTATACAAAGTTTTATCTACAGGTTTCCCTGCATCATCTTTGCTTAGAGACATTGTTGACCCTATAGGAGTTTTCATGGTAGTGGATGATTTCATACCATACTTCCTTATCAATTCTAGGGTGAACTTAGACTAGCATATGGATAAACCATCCACAGTCTGTCTAACTTGGAGACCCAAGAAGAACTTAAGTTCCCCTATACTGCTCATTTCAAATTGTCCTTGCATTAGTTTTGCAAACTTTCTGCAAAGACTATTTTCTGTAGTCTCAAATATGATGTCATCTACATATATTTGGACTAAGATAATCTTACCTCTGGATTCCCTAAGAAATAGAGTCTTATCTATTTTCCCCCTTGTGAATTTATTCTCAATGAGGAAACTAGACAGGGTCTCATACCAAGCCCTAGGGGCTTGTTTTAACCCATACAAGGCCTTCCTAAGTCTATAAACATAATTAGGTTTAGTAGAATCAACAAAACCTGATGGCTGTTCTACATAGACTTCTTCCTTCAGATTTCCATTCAGAAAAGCTGACTTAACATCCATTTGGTATACCTTGAACCCTTGGAATGTTGTATAGGCAAGGAACATCCTTATTGCTTCCAGTCTGGCTACTAGAGCAAAGGTTTGATCAAAATCAATATCTTTTTCCTGCATATATCCTTTAGCAACTAGTCTAGCTTTGTTCTTTATAATTACTCCATTTTCATTCAGCTTGTTCCTAAAGATCCACTTAGTTCCTATAATGTTGTGGCCCTTTGGTTTAGGAACAAGCTCCTAGACTTTGCATCTTTTGAACTGGTTCAGTTCCTCTTGCATTACCTCAATCCAATGAGGGTCTAGAATAGCTTCTTCAAATTTCTTTGGCTCTACTTGGGATAGAAAACTGGAGTAGAGAACTGAACTTAGATTCATGCTCCTTGTTTGTACCCCTTGTCTGAGATCTCCAATTATTTGATTGACTGGATGATCTTTAAATGCCTATTTGCTGGAGGCAGCCTGTCTACTGGTTGTACACCTTCAGGTTCTTCATTCAGCAGCTCCTCTTGGTCTTCTTCAGCAATAGGAGTATCCTGTAGTCCCCCTGGACAGCAGCCACTATCATCCACTTGCTGACTTGCAGTAGAACATTCTTTAATAGTAAGCTTGTCCATCTTCTCAGTCACACCTGTGGAGCTGCAAACACTTCTATTCAATTCATTGTTAATGAGTCTAGCTTCATCAAAGACTACATGAACTGACTCTTCTACAACTTGAGTAATCAAATTGTAGACCCTATAAGCCTTACTGTTGTTGTTGTACCCAACAAAGATCCCCTCTTGGGATTTGGCAGCAAACTTGGCTAAATAAGACTTACCATTGTTAAGTATATAGCATTTACAACCAAAAATCCTGAAATAGGATAGATTTGGTTTTTTGCCCTTCACAATCTCATAGGGGGTCTTATTGTGGCTCTTGGTGATAGTAGTCATATTGATTACATGACATGCAGTATTAACTGCCTCAGCCCAGAAATATTCTGGGAGAGATGTGTAAGACCCCCCTTTTTTTTCTCTTTCGACACCGGGGTCTTAGGCCCAGAACCGCCGTTTTGCGGTGACTCCTTCACGCCCTGAATAGTCATCACCACAAAGCGCCGATTCTGCCGGCCATTTCGATCACAGAAAAGTAGCATAAAGAAGTAAATGCAAATTGCAGTCCACAGAAAATCACATATCTTAGAATAAATCTCCACGAAGGGAGTGTCCACAGAATATAACATCAGAGTATCAAAATACAAGCTTATTCCCGGTACATCATATCCTCACTACAATATCACTCATGCGGAAGCAAAAGCAGAAACACTACTCAAGGTCGAGACTCACGGTCCCGGCTGTATGAACTCCGGAGCTAGACTGCCAAACCTCCAAGCGCACCGGTCTCTGGGGCTGCTCCTGCATGCTGGTCTCCACGATCCCCTAAATGATGCGGTTCGAAAACTGTTAGTCTAAAAGACTAAGTCCTATCATCCCCCGCCACTTCCCCCGCGACTCCTAGGCACCGAGCGGAGAGGAAGAAAAGGGAGGACTTGAAGGTGGAGAATATCAAAAACAGATGACAGCGGCCCTACACTAGCAATTCTATAACATGTATAGACAATAAGCTGAAATATGAAAAGTAACCTCCACTTATGTAAGAACACATAAGCCAAGGGGTCTTCTGCAAGGCTCCCATCGTATAAAAAGTCTCATACCAATTTATACGTTGGGGTGTCGGTTATCAAACAACAGTAAATATATATATCAAAATTAACCTTAATTTATAAACTTGCCCACACAAGCTTATATACCAAGGGGTCGTTTTGTAGGTCCTAATGTATAAGCGTCCCATTCCACTTATACATTAGGTGTCAGGGGTTAAATGATTCGATTATGCTATGACATGCAAGTGGGTATGATGGGCATGCAAGTGCAACGCACACACCCGACTCTGTGCACACAGACCTTTAGTTCCCCCTTTCTGGAGCCGTAACCTCCCAGGATACCTCCGTAGTGGCAGACGGAAGCGGTGGGTTGGTCCTCGCCCACCTCTAAATCAGTAAAGCACTACCGGTCAGACCTATCGTACGCCTCAACGCTTGGTGCACGAAGCGGACTCCTGCGTACTCTTGCCGGCTGGCGCACCGGACTTCTGTTGGCAAAATGCTAACCACACTTGCCGAGTCAATGTATTGGCATCGGTGCATCGACCCTCCAATACCGAAGACCCACCAACTTGATTTCCTTTCCTTTTTATGCACATGCAAATTAGCGTAATCAAGAACCGAGCCGAAGCTCCCCGGACAAACACGTCCGTCTCAAACAATCGATCTGAAGCTCCCCGGACCCAAAGTCCGCCTTTTAACCATCCGAGCCGAAGCTCCCAGCTAACTTCCGGTGCTAATAGTGTTTGTGTAAGGTGCAACCCTAATTACTAAGTTACTCTTTTCAGCTTGTTAATACAGTTTACGTTAACCCAGGACTGCCCCCGGTATTCCCTGTGAATGGCTCTCAAGGGGCACTAGGAACTATGTTGGGATTACGCCCAGCGTTCCCTTTCGCAAGATACTTATTATTGTTATTGGTTGATCCCCTTACCCATTACTTCCTCATGTTACGATAGGCTAATCCTAAGGTGATTTGACTCCACTCACCTCGGGGAGGACGATCTTTCGTCGGTCCCGAGCGCCTCTAAACCCTAGCCAAAACAAACTCCCTTCTCACTTTATCTTCCAAGATGCACCTATTACTATTTATCCTTCCAGCAAGCCAACAATACCCATCACATATGCTCTAATACATATCCCAAATGATTTCCTGCAGTTTTGCTAAATGCAGACCAATTAAGCTATATGACCCGTAAAAAGGGAAGTATGCTATATGATCATCCAATGCTTATATAATAATTATTAGAGGTCTATATGGGCATATGTAGACTTAATCCATAATTTCCTAATTTTCATAGTTTAAATGCTAATTTATTTATTTATTTTAAAAACCCAAAGTTCCAAGGTTGAACAGGAAGTACAAGATTTAAGCAAGATGAAGCTCCACTAAAATTATGATAAATGCAAGATGGGTAATCATCTACAAATCCAGAACCTCCAAATTTCCAGTAAGATTTCAGCCCTCAAATTATATTTCCAAATTTATTCCAAAATAAATCATTAAAAGGGGATGTACAACAAAAATACATTCATAAATTCAGAGAAAATTCCAGGATGATTATAAGGGTACATAAAACCTCTAAGTAAAGTTTCATAATTTTTTTTTGAAGGAATTATCCCCTGAATTAATTAATTATCCAATTCTCAAAAATATGGCCTTGTAAAGGAAATTCTGAAAACAGACCTCTAAAAATTATAAAAAAATTTCTACAAGTACTTTTTGGATTGGAAACATCAAAACCTAAGCCTCATGATTTTTTAACAGATATATCATCAATAATTAATTTTATTCTACCAAAGCCCCTTTCTGAAATTAATGAAGGTAGTACCAAATATACTCAATTAAGAATTGTGATAAAATTCAGAGATGTTCACCTAGCCCGAGATTATCTTCTGTCCTAGTTTCATCAGATTTTAATGCATATAATAACCATAAGAAAATCAAACATCATTTTGGGTCTTTTGGTAATTAACAAATGAAGTACCAAACATATAATCCATAAAATTCTACAAAAATTACCAGAGGTTCTAGGTGGCCTAACACCTACTCTACCCAAGTTTCATAACATTTGGGGAAGGTTTATTGGCTGAATCTTCAAATTTGTACTCCTACCCTAAAACTAGGGTTAGGGTTTTGAGGTGTCTACCTTGATCCAATTCTTCTAAAGTTCCTACCAGAGATCTTAGGTTACATTACCCTCAGTTCTACTGGGTTTCTAAGACCATACAAGGGCATTTGCCCCCATGTCCTTCACAACCCTCAAAAGTCCTTCCTTAGGGTTTGAGGTTGAACCCTAGGGTAAATCAAGCCTTAAATCATCCCATTTTCCTTAAGATGGTGACATTGGCCATGCCAAGTCAGTGTCCAAAACCTCAGCCTCTGTTGAGTGGAGGGGACCACCCTAAGTCCATAGTGCACTTTTAATCAAGAATACCACCTTAAAGCCTATCTAGGGTTTGGCGATTCCCTAACCAAAACCTATCCAAATGAGTTAAGATTTTGCACAGAACTAAATATTGAAGCCAGGGACCACTCACCAAAATTTGGGAGGGTTTGGAGATGTTTAGTACACCTATTTAATTTATTTATGGATTATTAAATTTTTATAAAAACTATAGAAATAGTTTCTCCAAAAATTCCCATTTTTGGACAGGCCTTAGGTATAGCTAGGGTAGACGCCCTGCCAAAAGCGCAGGTCATTTGGACAAGGGATGAAGGGTGGGCATCCATTTGAATCTCAGGTTAGCCCTAGGTATAGTGCCCACCACAATGGGTGCTGTGGTCTAACCACTTACCCAAACGAGTTGAAATAACTTTTAAAATAATCTAGACTCGAAGGGCTACAACTTTTGTGACTGGCCATTTTTCCTAAAACGGCTTCTAAGGGCTTCATTTGGTAGAATCAATAAGTGTGTTAAAAAGGAATAATAAATCATTATATTCATTATAAAAATAATAAAACTTTTACTGTTCATCTCCTTCTTCCAAACAGAGCCCGTAAAGAAAAACGCCCTAATGACCTGTAGCTTTCTCCCGCCTATTACCGGCCACCCAGCCACTTCCCTGACCAGCCACCACCCCCACCACCTCCGTTGAGGTGAGGGCTACCGTCAGGGGGTGGCACGGCCGCCGGAGAGGCGGTTTCCGGCGAACCCGGCCACCATGGTTTTTTGGAAAAACCATGGAAATGAAAACTTGGATCGGCTCAATTGAGTCCGATTCTTGTCCTAAATGATTCCTACGATCTACCCACGGAAGGAGTAGAGGAGGACCTTGTTTGTGGTTCGATGACGGCGGCGGCGGTGGTCGGCCATGGCGTTTTTCCTCTCCGGCGAGCTTGCCCGAATCCTCGATCCTCCACCAAAACCTTTGATCCAATACGTTATTTTGACTGTCAAGGACGTTCTGAAGCTGATGACAAGATCAGAAATTGGAATGGGGGGCTGCATAGGGGAATTTATATTTTTCATGGGAGGGGAGGTGAAGGGTTGGTTGGCCATGGTGGTTGGGCTCCCCCCATTAGTGTTGGCTGGCTGGAATTGATAGCATTATCATCCCAAGAGGCAAGGGAGAGGAATGGGGACAATGGAGAGGTGAATGGAGTGGCCCATGGCCTCCCTCCATAACTCCTCTCTCTCTTTTCCTCTTTCTCTCTCCTCCATTAAGGAGAAAACTCTCATTTTCTCTCTCCTAGTCACCCCTCCGAAATTTAGGTAGCATCCCTCATAAATATCAGCCTCCTAAAGTTAATGGGCCACTCAAGTTGGGCTTAGCCCAAGTGGCTTGGGCTTGGTTAGGTCATTTAGGCTAGTTTGACCTATTTTAGGGTTGACTTGACTTTGGTCAATTTGACCATTTCGGTCGACCCCAATGGGTCCTTGGTGACACATTTGCCTCCCCTAAGTTCTATGTAGGGTTGGGTAGGGTTGACTTGGCACCTTGGAGGTCACTTGACCCTTGGTAAAGTCACTTTGACCATTTTAGGGCTAGAGTTGACTTAGGTCAACATGATCATTAGGGTCGACCCCAAGGGGTCCTTGGTGACTCATGACTTCACTTTAGGGTTAGGAGGGCATAGGTGGGGTCCTCTAGGCTAGGAGTAGGTCAATTGACCCTAAGTAGGCTAGTTTGACCCATTTAGGGTTAGGGTTGACTTTGGTCAACTAAGTCTCCTTGATTGACCCCAATGGGTCCTTATGACTGTAATGGGTCTCCCAAAATGTTTGGGAGTATTATGGTAGGGTCTTGTGGTCAAGGTGTAGCCCCATGGTCATCCTAAACCATTGTTCAGAGTTCTACTATTTGCAGACCATGATGATTTTCAAGACTTTGTCTTCTATCTCTTGGCCCATTCCTGGCTTCCTAGGGTTTGTCATGACCTAGTCATGGGCAACACCACTCCTAGGGGTCTAGTTGGAAATGGGATGTTACAAATCCCAATAAACAAAACAACGATTTCGTCCCCGAAATCAAGGTTAAGCCTGCGGGAATTTCTACCGTTGAAAGGAAGTTGTAACATCCCATCACGACGCCATGTTTGCTAAATTAAGTTTTGAGGGAAACCTAGATCTATGACCATTTTGCCCAATTGGCAAACAAAGATCCTAAAAAACAAAAGACACGCCCCCATTAAACAAAATATAAGCCTCTACCTGCCTTGGGTTGAGTATCTTTGATATTACCATGTTATATCTGTCCTAGCTGGGTGCACAATCCCTAGGGCATCATGTAACGCCCCGAAACTCAAAGGAGCAAAGGGGGACGTTTTGGGCCAGTTTGGGTTCTGGCAGAAGGCACGCGGCCTGGGACACGGGCGTGTCCCAGGGCGTGTCAAGCGTGTGTCGACACTTAGCCGCGAAGTCGTCGAGTTATACTTGACGATTCGTCGAGAATGGGCACACGGCCTGCGACACGGGCATGTCGCAGGGCGTGTCGACCCGTGTCGACACTTAGCCGTGAAGTCGTCGAGTTATACTCGACGATTCGTCGAGAATGGGCACACGGCCTGCGACACAGGCGTGTCGCAGGGCGTGTCGACCCGTGTCGACGATCGTCCCGGGGAGTCGTCGAGATTCACTCGACGATCGTCGAGACAAGGAACACGGCCTAGGACACGGGCGTGTCCAAGGCCGTGTCATCAAGTCGTCGATCTTCCCTCGACGAAATGTCCCGTGTACACGGCCTGGGGTCCAGGCGTGTCATTGTGACACGGGCAAGGACACGGGCGTGTCCTAGGACCCGTGCAGTGCTCGGGTTGAAAACGGGGGAAAAATCATGGGGTACACGGCCGGCTACACGGCCGTGTCAGCTGGAACACGGGCGTGTCAGCTCGAACACGGGCGTGTTCGATACCCGTGTGAGGGTCCAGGAGATTCGATTTTGACGGCGAATGCGGCACACGGCCATGGACACGGGCGTGTGCCAGGCCGTGTTCGGTCCAGATTGGGCATTTCAGCCCCGAATCAAAGCCGTTCGTTTCCTTGATTGAAGATCTAACGGCTGGGGATGGTTCCTGAGAGGATATACCCGGGTTTGACTTAGAAAATCCATCACTTTCTTACCTTTTTCATCTCTCCAAACCCTTGGAGAAAGAGGAGAGCCCTTGGAGGAAGAAGAGCTAGATCCGCCATTGGAGGAGCTTCGGAGCTCCGAATCGCAAGCCGACTCCGGATCCACGGAGGCAACGCAAGTGCGGTGATTTCTATCCGATTACTTTTCGATGGCGCCAAAGAGGAACTCAAGGGTAACGATCCTCATCTTGAGCATGAATCGCTCCTTTTCTTAGCATAGGAAGCCCGCTCTCGCGAGTTTGCGGAGAGTTGGAGGCGTTCCTTCGGGTAGATATGTAAAGTCCCCGTTGTTTAGAGTCCGTATGCGAGAACGGACGTAGGCATGTTTTGTGAAACCTACCCAGACATGTTAGTCTGGATCGGTGATGTTGCATTGCATAAGGCCGGAGAAGACTCCGTGCTATTGGGTGTTTTTCGGGTTTTCTACGCGGTAGATTGCAGCAGGGAGCCTTGGGGACTAACCCAAAGGTGCACCCGGAAAACTGGGCGGATACGAGATCTTGCCAACTTGGTGGCATGAGTGCCAACTCGAACATAACTGGGTTATGTGTCTTGCGGTAGAATGGGACTCGGTGGAAGTTTGACCCGCGCAAATGGCTTAAATTGTCGTTGCGATGTGAGCACGGGTTAGATGGAACCGTACCCGCTTTATGTCGTTCGGTTAGAGAGACCTAAGGTTACGTGGCACTCGCCGTTGGCATAGATGGGAGTCTTCGGCGGTCAATGGCTTAAATTGACGTGACCAATGCCAGGAAGACGAATTGCTCATAGGAATGGCCGTCTAAGTGGCGGTGGTGAGTCCGGAATGTTAATGGCTTTAATTGACGTGACATCGACCGGTTCACCGAGAATGTGCCCTGAGTGCACGGGACGTGTGGCCATACGAGCCAACGTCTGTGATGAAATGGCTATGGTTTATGCATTGCTCGCTTGTGCTAATGAAATGCAGGGAAGGAGCATCGCCGCCCCGAGTTGGGGGCAGGATCGTTATAATTTGGTCAACATTGCTGACCGTTGCCTTGTTTGCCACCGTGCGGTGGTTTGTTGCTAGCAGGTGCAGCTGGACCAAGCAGTCACTAGCGGGCTAAAGCCCTTTTTGCGAAGCTGGTCCTCGAAGGCCCAAGTGGAAATGTTTTCTGTTTTATTCATGTATGACCGGCCTTCGTGCCGAGGTTTGTAAATCATGTATTATCCAAGTGAAACATTCTGTAAGGCCTTAAGGCCGATTTTGGGTATTTTGTATACATTCCTAATTTTGTACTAGTGGACATTCGTGCTCTAATGCTGGGTTCTTGTTTACAACCTATATAAACTACTTCCGCTAGAATGCTCTGTGTAGGACATTGAGATTGGTTGGATGGTTTCCATACGTAACCACCCCGTCTGTCTGTGGTATATGGCGTCGGGCCCCGGCCGGACCTACTGCTATATACTATGCGACGGATAGGGGGTGTTACAATTTGGTATCAGACTACTGGTTTTGGTCGGGCTTAAACTGCATTCGTGGGCGAATTCTTTTTAAGGGGTGGTGAGCACATTGTGTGCGTCATCGTTATAATGGTAAAAGAACCCATGAATGTCCACTTAGGAATGAAAATACTCGTGTTTGAGGAACCTGTGTGTTCCTATAATAGCTGTTTGCCTTGTTATGTGGTCGCTTAACGGTGTTTTGTACCACTATAGGTGACCAGAAGTGGTGTTGGGCCATCAGAACGCCGAGTTTCTGAGGCTAGTAGCGCACCGGATGTTGCTCCTGCAACACCTCTGTCGGCTGAAAATATACGATTGGTGGCTGAAGGGGTGTTGGCCATGATAAATGCGCAGCCTGGGAGGCAAGCGCAGCAGCCCGCTCCTGTGATGGAGCAAGTACCTCTTCAAGAGACTGAGCCGAGGAGGATGGAGCAAGTGGTTGTAGAACCAATAGTGCCAAGGAGGGCGACTGAGAGGCAGTTGAAGCATGTAATGAGCTTTAACCCTCCGTTATTCTCGGGGTTGGGAACCCCATCTCAAGCTGAAGACTGGCTCTCTAGGGTGAAGAGAGTCATGACAGCGACGGAGACGGAGGAGTGGCAGATGACCACCATTGCTACGTTCCTGCTGGACGGTGAAGCGAGGATGTGGTGGGAAGGTTTGGAGCTGCATCATCTGCGAGGTAGACAACTGATAGACGTTCCGATGGAAGAGTTCTCGGAATTGTTCTTAGCAAGATACCTCCCTTCTACTCAGAGGATTTCAATGGAGAATGAGTTCCTGAAGTTGGTGCAGGGTGAGAGGAGCGTGGATGAATATCTCCACGAGTTTACACGGTTGAGTCGTTATGCTAGCTCTACCATCATGGATGAGGAGCGCAAGACTAATCGTTTTTATGAAGGCTTGAGGGATGAGCTGAGACTATTACTGTCGGGGCCGATGACGCAGGGTTTCCTAACCTTGGTCAATACTGCCCGGTCCTTGGAGAAGGACATGAAGAATGTACAAGCGAAGAAAGGCTTGGCTGATAAGAAATCTGAGTTCAGAGTGCCGACTACTTCAAAGTCCGGCTATCGGAGGTCTTTCAAGAAGCATAGGACTTCGGGTCCAGCTCCTTCTGGTGCTTCTGGGGCGACTACGAGTCGGACCCCGGGCACGTGTTTTACATGCGGAAAGACGGGGCACTTTGCCCGTGATTGTTGGAGCGGACGTCCTAAGTCCGAGAGGAGGCCGGGAGCCACTTATGAAGAGAAGGGAAAGGCGGTGGAGTCGACCGCATCCCATTATGCTCCGGCCCAACCAAGGGTCTACAATCTTGGCCAACAGGAGGCCATTAAACAAGCTGATGTGGTGACAGGTACGATTTAATTTATAGCAAGTCAATTTCCTTTATATGCTTGTTATGCACATGTTACCTTACCACTACTTGTTTAGGATTTGTATTGATTTGCGAAAATCCGGCACGAGCACTCTTCGATACGGGAGCTTCACACTCCTTCTTGTCCGAAGGATTTATATTACGCATCGGGGTCCCTTCCTCGATGGCGAAGGATAAGTTGGATGTGTTGTTGCCCAACGGGTGTTCGATGCGAGCGGATAGGATCTGCGATGTTAAGATTCGTATTGGGGAGCAGGAGTTCGACCTGCGAGCGTCTTTACTTCCGTTAGTGGAGTTCGACGTCATATTTGGCATGGACTGGCTCTCGGAGCAGCAGGCCCATATAGATTGCGGTAGCAAGGAAATTAAGCTGGGAGCGAGTCGTGAGACGACGTTTACGGGCTTAAAGGGGTCGAGCAAGACGTTGATGTCTGCTCTTCAGGTGGTGAAGGCGGTTCGTGCTGGAGCAGAACTGTTCTTTACACTAGTGGAGGTTGTAAAGCCGAAGCCCGCGTTGGATTGTATTTCAGTGGTATCAGAATACCCTGATGTGTTCCCCGCAGATCTTCCTGGAGCCCCGCCTCAACGGGAGATAGATTTTACGATCGAGCTAGTGCCAGGTGCAAAGCCTGTGTCACGATCTCTGTATCGGCTAGCGCCTAAGGAAATGGCGGAGCTGAAAGTTCAACTGCAAGAGTTGTTGGAGCAAGGGTATGTGCGCCCGAGTTCTTTGCCTTGGAGCGCACCGGTCCTCTTTGTTAAGAAGAAGGACGGAAGCTTGAGGTTGTGTATTGATTATCGGGAGCTAAACAAGCTGACTGAGAAGAACAAGTACCCGATCCCTAGGATTGATGATCTCTTTGATCAGTTAGTCGGGTCGACGGTGTACTCGAAGTTAGATCTCAAGTCTGGGTACTATCAGCTGCGGATAAGGGAGAGTGATATCTCGAAGACAGTGTTTAGTACGAGATACGGGCATTATGAGTTTACGGTCATGCCGTTTGGGCTGACTAATGCGCCGTCAGTATTCATGGATTTGATGAACAGGACGTTCAGGGAGTACTTGGACCATTTCGTGATCGTCTTCATCGACGATATTTTGGTGTACTCTCAAAGTGAGGAAGATCACTTCAAGCATCTTCATTTGGTGTTGGAGACGCTAAGGAGAAATCAGTTGTATGCCAAGTTCTCGAAGTGCGAGTTTTGGCTATCCTCAGTGGCGTTCCTCGGGCATATAGTGAGTGGAGAGGGTATTGCGGTGGATCCGGCGAAGATTGTTGCGATACGGGAGTGGCCTGAGCTTGCTACGGTAGCAGAAGTCCGGAGCTTTTTGGGGCTTGCCGGTTATTATAGGCGCTTCGTAGAGAACTTCTCGCGGATAGCGCTACCTCTCACTACTTTGATGAGGAAGGAGCATAAGTTCGTTTGGACGCCGGAGTGCGCGCGAGCTTTTGAGGAACTGAAGTGTCGGTTGACCACGGCGCCTGTGCTGAGTTCGCCGGTTGGGACCGAAGGCTATGAGATATATAGCGATGCTTCGGGCAACGGTTTGGGTTGCGTTCTACTGCAGCACGGAAGCGTGATAGCTTATGGCTCGAGACAGCTAAAAGTGCACAAGAGGAATTATCTGGTCCATGACTTGGAGTTAGCGGCCGTGATTTTTGCCTTGAAGCTGTGGAGACACTATTTGTACGGTGTGAAGATTGATATCTACACCGATCACAAGAGCCTAAAGTACCTGATAGATCAGAAGGATCTGAATATGCGGCAGCGTAGATGGATGGAGTTCCTGGGGGACTATACATTCAAGATCCACTACGTGCCTGGCAAAGGGAATGCGGTTGCGGACGCGTTGAGTCGCCGAGCCCCAGCTCAAGCCAATTGGCTATCGGTGCATGATGAGCGGTTGGTGTGGGAGTTGGAGGCGCTGGAGATTGTTTGTGTGGACAGACAAGCAAGTGCTGAAGCAGTTCTGAATTGGACTGAAGTCCAATATGACCTGGCTGATCGTATTCGGCAGGCTTTGGATATGGATGCTCATATGAAGCAGTTCATGATAGAGGCTCTGGATGGGTCAAATTCCAAATTCGTCGTGGAGGACGGATTGCTTTGGAAAGACGGTCGTTTGTGCGTCCCAAGTGTGGGCAATTTACGGGTGGAGTTGTTGTACGAGGCGCACCATACCAAGTACTCAATTCACCCGGGGAGCACGAAGATGTACCGTGATATAAAGAAACTATTTTGGTGGCCGGGTTTGAAAAAGGATGTGGCGCTATATGTAGCGAAGTGCCAAACCTGCGCCTTGGTAAAGGCGGAGTGCCAAAAGCCGGGAGGATTCCTTAAGTCCTTGCCTATTCCGAAGTGGAAATTTGACGACATTTCTATGGATTTTGTGCACGGTTTGCCAAGGTCGCAAAAGGGGAACGACGCCATTTGGGTGATCGTGGATCGATTAATGAAGGTGTCGCATTTTATTCCGCATAGGAAGGATGATCCGGTGGAGAAGCTGGCAAAGCTATATGTGGATAACATAGTGCGGCTTCATGGTGTGCCCCGCAGCATCGTGAGTGACCGAGATGGGCGGTTCACGTCCAATGATTGGAGGCTGGTGCAGCAAATGTTGGGAACTAAGTTGAAGTTCAGCACAGCCTTCCATCCGCAAACAGATGGGCAGACCGAGAGGGTCAATAGAACCATGGAAGACATGCTTCGCATGTGTGTCTTGGATTTCGGAAAGCAATGGGAAGACCACCTTTATTTGGTGGAGTTCGCATACAACAACAGCTACCAAGCAAGTATTCAGATGGCGCCCTTCGAGGCCCTATATGGTAGAAGATGTCGCACGCCGTTGTCTTGGATAGAAACGGGTGAGTCAAAGTTGTATAAGCGATCGGAAGTAGAGGGTGCTACTTCTTTGGTGAGAACCATTCGGGAGAGGTTGCTTATTGCTCAGGACCGGCAAGCAAAGTACTATAATGCCAAGCACAGGAACGTGGAGTTCGCTGTGGGCGATTATGTATAATTAAAGATCAAGCCATTCAAAGTTGTCTCGCGGGTGCGGCGGTTGAAAAAGCTAAGCCCAAGATACCTTGGACCGTTCGAGGTTCTGGAGCGAGTTGGAGAAGCGGCCTATAGATTGAAGCTTTCAGTGGAGCTAAGTGGTTTACACGAGGTATTCCATATTTCGGTGCTTCGGAAGGCGGTGCAAGAGCCTACGCAAGTGATCGCGGTCGATCAAGTGCCGGCGGAAAGTGGGCTAACGACAAAGGTCAAGCCCGTGCGGATTGAGGACTCGGAGGTCAAGCGGCTACGCAATAAAGAGATCAGGATGGTCAAAGTCCGGTGGGACAATTGCGGTCGTGAGGAGATCTCTTGGGAGCGAGAGCAGACGATGCTTGACGAATATCCGGAGTTGTTCCGCTCAGGTACAAATTTTAGTTTTGTACATGTTTTTCCCTTTATGAAATTTCGTGGGCGAAATTCTTTTAAGAGGGGTAGAGTTGTAACGCCCCGAAACTCAAAGGAGCAAAGGGGGATGTTTTGGGCCAGTTTGGGTTCTGGCAGAAGGCACATGGCCTGGGACACGGGCGTGTCCCAGGGCGTGTCAAGCGTGTGTCGACACTTAGCCGCGAAGTCGTCGAGTTATACTCGACGATTCGTCGAGAATGGGCACACGGCCTGCGACACGGGCGTGTCGCAGGGCGTGTCGACCCGTGTCGACACTTAGC
The DNA here is from genome assembly GCA_039583875.1 of Platanthera guangdongensis. NCBI lineage: Eukaryota > Viridiplantae > Streptophyta > Magnoliopsida > Asparagales > Orchidaceae > Platanthera > Platanthera guangdongensis. Next base: position 95,351,137 of record CM077167.1, read on the forward strand.
CGTGAAGTCGTCGAGTTATACTCGACGATTCGTCGAGAATGGGCACACCTCCTGCGACACGGGCGTGTCGCAGGGCGTGTCGACCCGTGTCGACGATCGTCCCGGGGAGTCGTCGAGATTCACTCGACGATCGTCGAGACAAGGAACACGGCCTAGGACACGGGCGTGTCCAAGGCCGTGTCATCAAGTCGTCGATCTTCCCTCGACGAAATGTCCCGTGTACACGGCCTGGGGTCGAGGCGTGTCATTGTGACACGGGCAAGGACACGGGCGTGTCCTAGGACCCGTGCAGTGCTCGGGTTGAAAACGGGGGAAAAATCATGGGGTACACGGCCGGCTACACGGTCGTGTCAGCTGGAACACGGGCGTGTCAGCTCGAACACGGGCGTGTTCGATACCCGTGTGAGGGTCCAGGAGATTCGATTTTGACGGCGAATGCGGCACACGGCCATGGACACGGGCGTGTGCCAGGCCGTGTTCGGTCCAGATTGGGCATTTCAGCCCCGAATCAAAGCCATTCGTTTCCTTGATTGAAGATCTAACGGCTGGGGATGGTTCCTGAGAGGATATACCCGGGTTTAACTTAGAAAATCCATCACTTTCTTACCTTTTTCATCTCTCCAAACCCTTGGAGAAAGAGGAGAGCCCTTGGAGGAAGAAGAGCTAGATCCGCCATTGGAGGAGCTTCGGAGCTCCGAATCGCAAGCCGACTCCGGATCCACGGAGGCAACGCAAGTGCGGTGATTTCTATCCGATTACTTTTCGATGGCGCCAAAGAGGAACTCAAGGGTAACGATCCTCATCTTGAGCATGAATCGCTCCTTTTCTTAGCATAGGAAGCCCGCTCTCGCGAGTTTGCGGAGAGTTGGAGGCGTTCCTTCGGGTAGATATGTAAAGTCCCCGTTGTTTAGAGTCCGTATGCGAGAACGGACGTAGGCATTTTGTGTGAAGCCTACCCGGACATGTTAGTCTGGATCGGTGATGTTGCATTGCATAAGACCGGAGAAGACTCCGTGCTATTGGGTGTTTTTCGGGTTTTCTACGCGGTAGATTGCAGCAGGGAGCCTTGGGGACTAACCCAAAGGTGCACCCGGAAAACTGGGCGGATACGAGATCTTGCCAACTTGGTGGCCTGAGTGCCAACTCGAACATAACTGGGTTATGTGTCTTGCGGTAGAATGGGACTCGGTGGAAGTTTGACCCGCGCAAATGGCTTAAATTGTCGTTGCGATGTGAGCACGGGTTAGATGGAACCGTACCCGCTTTATGTCGTTCGGTTAGAGAGACCTAAGGTTACGTGGCACTCGCCGTTGGCATAGATGGGAGTCTTCGGCGGTCAATGGCTTAAATTGACGTGACCAATGCCAGTAAGACGAATTGCTCATAGGAATGGTCGTCTAAGTGGCGGTGGTGAGTCCGGAATGTTAATGGCTTTAATTGACGTGACATCGACCGGTTCACCGAGAATGTGCCCTGAGTGCACGGGATGTGTGGCCGTACGAGCCAACGTCTGTGATGAAATGGCTATGGTTTATGCATTGCTCGCTTGTGCTAATGAAATGCAGGGAAGGAGCATCGCCGCCCCGAGTTGGGGGCGGGATCGTTATAATTTGGTCAGCATTGCTGACCGTTGCCTTGTTTGCCACCGTGCGGTGGTTTGTTGCTTGTAGGTGCAGCTGGACCAAGCGGTCAATAGCGGGCTAAAGCCCTTTTTGCGAAGCTGGCCCTCGAAGGCCCAAGTGGAAATGTTTTCTGTTTTATTCATGTATGACCGGCCTGCGTGCCGAGGTTTGTAAATCATGTATTATCCAAGTGAAACATTCTGTAAGGCCTTAAGGCCGATTTTGGGTATTTTGTATACATTCCTAATTTTGTACTAGTGAACATTCGTGCTCTAATGCTGGGTTCTTGTTTACAACCTATATAAACTACTTCCGCTAGAATGCTCTGTGTAGGACGTTGAGATTGGTTGGATGGTTTCCATACGTAACCACCCGGTCTGTCTGTGGTATATGGCGTCGGGCCCCGGCCGGACCTACTGCTATATACTATGCGACGGATAGGGGGTGTTACACATCAATCTTTGACTTGGGGTTCCAACCTGAATCTGTTGATATACTCCATATTTTAAACCCTCTGAGTCATATTTACGACAACCTTATCCGGGTCAAAATGTTCCCAATCCCAACTAGGTCTCTTCCGAACTGAATTCCTATCCGACCTTCGGTGTTTGTCGTGATGGTGGTCTCCAGGTAATCTTGTTACTAGCATGAGGGTTGAGACTATATGTCTTCTACCATTCTGCTAATAGATTATTGGTCTCAATTCTCCTTAAAACAGTCCTTCCGGTTTGAGTAATCCTTGATAGGGACTGTAGGGCTACCTGAGTTTATGGCTTAGGTATCCATTCTCGTGTTATACTCCTCCTTTATTCTCTTTAGCTATCTCCTTAGCTTAACCAAGTTCATACCCAAAGTATATTTCAAACTAGGGCATACTATAAGTTATCATGGTCAGTGACAAAAACCTCAGCCTCTGTTGAGTGGACGGGACCACCCTAAGTCCATAGTGCACTTTTAATCAAGAATACCACCTTAAAGCCTATCTAGGGTTTGGCGATTCCCTAACCAAAACCTATCCAAATGAGTTAAGATTTTGCACATAACTAAATATTGAAGCCAGGGACCACTCACCAAAATTTGGGAGGGTTTGGAGATGTTTAGTACACCTATTTAATTTATTTATGGATTATTAAATTTTTATAAAAACTATAGAAATAGTTTCTCCAAAAATTCCCATTTTTGGACAGGCCCTAGGTATAGCTAGGATAGACGCCCTGCCAAAAGATCAGGTCATTTGGACAAGGGATGAAGGGTGGGCATCCATTTGAATCTCAGGTTAGCCCTAGGTATAATGCCCACCAAAATGGGTGATGTGGTCTAACCACTTACCCAAACGAGTTGAAATAAATTTTAAAATAATCTAGACTCGAAGGGCTACAACTTTTGTGACAGGCCATTTTTCCTAAAACGGTCTCTAAGGGCTTCATTTGGTAGAATCAATAAGTGTGTTAAAAAGGAATAATAAATCATTATATTCATTATAAAAATAATAAAACTTTTACTGTTCATCTCCTTCCAAACAGAGCCCGTAAAGAAAAACGCCCTAATGACCTGTAGCTTTCTCCCGCCTATTATCGGCCACCCAGCCGCTTCCCTGGCCAGCCACCACCCCCACCACCTCCGTTGAGGTGAGGGCTACCGTCAGGGGGCGGCACGGCCGCCGGAGAGGCGGTTTCCGGCAAACCCGACCACCATGGTTTTTTGGAAAAACCATGGAAATGAAAACTTGGATCGGCTCAATTGAGTCCGATTCTTGTCCTAAACGATTCCTACGATCTACCCACGGAAGAAGGAGTAGAGGAGTATCTTGTTTGTGGTTCGATGACGGCGGCGGCGGTGGTCGGCCATGACGTTTTTCCTCTCCGGCGAGCTTGCCCGAATCCTCGATCCTCCACCAAAACCTTTGATCCAATACGCTATTTTGACTGTCAAGGACGTTCTGAAGCCGATGACAAGACCAGAAATTGGAATGGGGGGCTGCATAGGGGAATTTATATTTTTCATGGGAGGGGAGGTGAAGGGTTGGTTGGCCATGGTGGTTGGGCTCCCCCCATTAGTGTTGGCTGGCTGGAATTGATAGCATTATCATCCCAAGAGGCAAGGGAGAGGAATGGGGACAATGGAGAGGTGAATGGAGTGGCCCATGGCCTCCCTCCATAACTCCTCTCTCTTTTCCTCTTTCTCTCTCCTCCATTAAGGAGAAAACTCTCATTTTCTCTCTCCTAGTCACCCCTTCGAAATTTAGGTGGCATCCCTCATAAATATCAGCCTCCTAATGTTAATGGGCCACTCAAGTTGGGCTTAGCCCAAGTGGCTTGGGCTTGGTTAGGTCATTTAGGCTAGTTTGACCTATTTTAGGGTTGACTTGACTTTGGTCAATTTGACCATTTCGGTCGACCCCAATGGGTCCTTGGTGACTCATTTGCCTTCCCTAAGTTCTATGTAGGGTTGGGTAGGGTTGACTTGGCACCTTGGAGGTCACTTGACCCTTGGTAAAGTCACTTTGACCATTTTAGGGCTAGAGTTGACTTAGGTCAACATGACCATTAGGGTTGACCCCAAGGGGTCCTTGGTGACTCATGACTTCACTTTAGGGTTAGGAGGGCATAGGTGGGGTCCTCTAGGCTAGGAGTAGGTCAATTGGCCCTAAGTAGGCTAGTTTGACCCATTTAGGGTTAGGGTTGACTTTGGTCAACTGAGTCTCTTTGATTGACCCCAATAGGTCCTTATGACTCTAATGGGTCTCCCAAAATGTTTGGGAGTATTGTGGTAGGGTCTTGTGGTCAAGGTATAGCCCCATGGTCATCCTAAACCATTGTTCAGAGTTCTACTATTTGCAGACCATGATGATTTTCAACACTTTGTCTTCTATCTCTTGGCCCATTCCTGGCTTCCTAGGGTTTGTCATGACCTAGTCATGGGCAACACCACTCTTAGGGGTCTAGTTGGAAATGGGATGTTACAAGATGTGTCACTCAATAGGGTTCTACCAGCCTCTATCAAGGTTCTATTTTTCTTTCAGCAATACGATTTTGCTGAGGTGTTCTTGGTGAGGAAAATTCCTGAAATATCCCAAACTCTTCACATAGCTTTGTCATACTATCAGACTAGAATGTAGTACCATGGTCACTTCTTATTTTGACCACTGTACTGTCTAACTCATTCTGAATTTGTTTGACAAAACTATAAAAGATACTAGGAGTTTCAGATTTTTGCCTTAGGAAGAATACCCAAGAAAACCTTGAATAATCATCTACAACCACAAATGTGTAGACCTTCCTACCTAGGCTGTGAACTGGCATAGGACCAAAAAGATCCATATGCAAGAGGTATAGGCACCTCACAGCATCTTTGTTCTCAATGCTATGAAAGGTGGATTTGGTCTGCTTGCCCTTTTGACAAACTGAGCATATCTCATCCTTTATACACTTAACCTGAGTACCATTCCTCACTAACTCTTTGCTAAAGAGTTGGCTAATTGTCTTATAGTTAAGATGAGCCAGCCTCTTGTGCCATTTAACACAATGTGAGACTTTCTCATCAACTACAAGACAAATAGGAGAAACATTGTTCTCACACATAATGTCTAGACAATAGACATTTCTCTTCCTATAACCTGTCAGAATGATCTTTTGATCATTTGACCTCTTGATATGACAACCATCCTTGACAAATGAGATGTCATATCCTACATCACTCAGCTGACTTATACTAATTAGGTTGTGTTTCAAAACTTTAACATAAGCCACTTGAGTAATTGTAATAAGGTTGCTAGAAATGTTACCAAAGCATTTGATGATTCCTTTTTCAGAACCACCAAAGGTGACTTTATGACCATCCTCTATTGGTGAATAGTCATTCAGCAATCCCTTAGTTCCAGTCATGTGCCTGGAACATCCACTGTCCAAGTACCATATTGGGGCATGGCCACTTGGACTCACCTGCAAAACAGATTACTTTACCTTAGAACCCAAATAATTCTTGGGTCCTTGGTGCAAGTTAGTCTTACTCTTAATAAAACTACCTGTAGCTTTTCTAGCAGGCAGTTTGCTACTCACCTTGGCACTTGAATTGTGCCAACAGTCTATGATAAAGTGGTCTAACTTGCCACAATACCAGCACTCAAATCTGTTGTACCTTTGTTTAGGTACAACCCTGGCTGTTTTATCTACAACAGGCTCCTTGTTGAGTACTGGGGCTTTGCCCTTAGACTTGGACTTTACAGTCCTGGCAGGTTTTGTAAACCCCAATCCAGTTTTACCCTTTTGATGTACAAATTCATCTATCAAAGGTTAAACATATTTTGGTTTAGAAAAACTTGCTACAATATCTCTCTCCTTCTGAAGTCTAATCTCCAGATTTCTAATTTGATCATTTTTAAATGTTATAGTCCCCATCTGAATAATAGTAATGTGCTTCAGTCTGGCTATTTTATTTAATTTCTGATCAAGCAACTTGTCAAAATCTGTTGCAGCAACTTTAAGACTGGCAATCTCTTTAGCATGAGTTTTGGCCAAGAGTTTGCTTTTCTTCAAAGCCTGCAACACTACTCTATATTCATCAATCAACTGATGAATGTCTCCTTCATTTTCAGATCCACTAACATCACTTGATGCTGATGTATCTGAATCTGACTCAGTACTAGAAATTGAACTAGCAGAATAATTTTGTACCTGACTTGGTCCAGGCTGATCCTGGATTTTGTCTTCTTCTGATAAGGCCATCAGTCCCTGGCACTAATTGTCCTCATGCTCATATATTGAGTTCATTAATTGTATGAACTCATCTTCCTCTTCTTCAGCAAACAGTTCAATATAAGCTTCAGCTTCTGAATCAGTTTCTGAAGATGACATATCAGACAGACTTTTGTCCTTCTTAGCAACAAAGGATCTTTCCTTTTTGCCCTTGAACTGAGTCTTCTTCTTGTCTGTTGACTCTTTCCTCTTTTCTGGACAATCAGCAACTACATGTCCTTATCTATTGCAACAATAGCAAACTATCTTTGAGGATGTAGTTTTACTTGTCTTGGACTTTATTCTTTCATTCTTTGATGACTTCTGTGAAGTGGATGGCTTAGACCTCCACTGTTTCTTCTTTAGAAACTTCTGAAAATGTCTGGTGAAAGCTGCAAAGTCTTCGTCACTCTCACTGCTTTCAGAATTATTGCTTTCTGACTCATCTATCTCAGCCTCAGCAACATTTTGAGGTGGAGATGGAGACTTACTTTTATATTTCCTAGTGGCTTCTGTCTTGAAAGCCACAACTCTTTCTTTGTACTCAACTCTGGAAGTCTTCTCTTCCTCCATCCTTACCATTAACTGCATCTCATAGGATAATAATTTTCCAAACAATGTTGGAGGAGGAATGTCTGCTAATTTTGCCATTTCCCTTATGGCACAAATCTTAGTATCCCAGTCTTTAGTTAGGGATCTCAAGAACTTATCATTCAATTCATAATTGCTGAACTCTCTTCCATAGGACATCAATTCATTGACTATCCTATAGAATTTCTTGTAGCATTCTGTTATGCTATCAGACCTGCCTTGTCTGAAGCTTTCATACTCTTGATTTAATAAAGACTTCATGTCTTGTCTTACCTCTTCTGATCCCTCCATATACACTGTCAGTGTGTCCCACATCTCTTTTGATATCTTACAATGAATCGGATCCTGAAATGTGGCATCATCAATTGCACTTACAATAATATTCTGGGCCCTCTTGTCCATAGTGGCCAGAATTATTTCATCCTAGGTCATTTCAGAATAGACTTTTGGAGTTCTCTGATTTGCATCTAAAATAGATACTTTCATTGGCACATAAGGCCCTTCTTTGACTGTAATGTAAATTCTGGGGTCAGAGGCTTCCATAAAAACTCTAACCCTTTCTTTCCAAATATCAAAGATCTCCTTTCTGCATATTGGCAATTTCATGGATCCAAGCTCTTTGTGATTCTCTGTTGAACCCATTTTCTTGAATCTTGATTATGCTGATTCTGCCTACAGGATCTTGTACTCAGACAGTTATGTCCTTTTTGAGTAACCTCCCTCTGATACCACTTGAAAGAACTAGTGCCTAAACACCTAGAGGGGGGTGAATAGGTGCACTTAATCTTTTTAAACTTTTAAGGCAGCAACACAAAATTATATGCAATTCTTCACAGCAATACAACACATACACCACAGCAATCACAGAATAAAGCACACACAGAGAACACACAGATTTTATATTGGTTCCCCAAGGTCTGGGTACATCAACTTTCCCCCTTCGCCTATCTAGTAGTGTACTAGATTCGGCCTAACTTCTCCACTACTTCTCAGATCCATAGATCTTACAGCTCAGAACCCCAAATAGGTTCCTACACCTCAGAGTGATCCCACACCTACAACTCAGGCACAAAGACCTACCACTCAGTCTTCACCAAGACCTACACTCAGCCTTCAACAAGACCTACACTCAGAGAAATGTATCTCCTACACTCAGGCACACAGGCCCTACCACTCAGCCTTTATAAATATAGGCTTACAACTCAGATCCCTAAGGATCCTACAGAAAATAAAAAGTACAAGGATTAATAACCACAACTCTGATTGAGAAAGTTGAGTTGACTGGCTTCTTAATGAGTTCTTGAATGAACTTTGCTGAGATCAACCTCCCTTGGCTTTCTTCAAAGCTTCTTGAATTAGAACACAGTAGGGTTGAATCTCTAGGCAGATGATCTTCAATCAACTGCTGACTTGAGAATCAGATCTCAATCTGAAACTTTCTTTATCAGCCTGGTTCAATAGCTGTCTTCTTAGAAGGAGCTTTCTCTCTCCAACTTCTTAGATCTTCACTTGAAGGTCTTCTTCTTGTTGTGTTATACTTCAATGATTCATTGCTCATTTTCTTCTGTTGAAGTAATAGGCCTTTATATAGGCTTTCTTCATGGTGACCGGCTGATCTGGTTTCTAACAAACTTCTGACAGTTCTGACAGTAGCAGTTGACCGGTTGAAATGGCAACTGTCAAGTCATCCAGTCACTTCTTGAAAACTCTGTCACTGTCTGAAAGTGTCGAGACAGATAGTCTTTATGTGTCGACACAAATAGACCAAGTGTCGACACAAGTAGTCTAAGTGTCGACACTAGCCTTCATGGTGTCGACACAACTCCTTGTGTTATAGAAATTACTTCGTGACACTGCTTCTTCAGAATGTGTCGACACTAATTATGTGTGTCGACACAAGTCCTTCTTCTTCAATACTTAGTTGATTTCTGCTAAGTGTCGACACAACTCCTTTGTGTCGACAAATCTTCTTGTGTTGATACTTGCTAAGTGTCGACACATCTCCTTGGTGTCGACACATTCTTCATGTGTTGAGACTTTTGCTGAGTGTTGACACATCTACTTTGTGTCGACACTTGTACTTCGACTTTGTCGAAATTTGCTGAGTGTCGACACAGACTCCTAGTGTCGACACTTGTACTTGAACTTTGTTGAAGTTTTGCTGAGTGTCGACACAGCCTCCTAGTGTCGACACTTGTACTTGAACTTTGTTGATGTTTTGCTGAGTGTCGACACAGCCTCCTAGTGTCGACACTTTTGATGTCGACAAAGTTCCTCTGGGTGTCGACACTGCTTCTAAATGTCGACACTGATTCTTTAGACATTTCTTCATTGTGTGTCGACACTGCCTGTATGTGTCGACACTTTCCTTCTGGTGTCAACTCTGCATTCCTGGTGTCGACACAATGACTCCAAGTGTCGACATAGCTTCCCTGGGTGTCGAAACAAGCCTTCTTAAGTGTCGACACTTTTCTTCTACGTGTCGACACATGGACTTAGAAACTTTTCCTGCTTTCCCTGCAATTACTTAACCTGCACACATAAACTCAAAACACATCAAATACATCTTGATGTATATCATTGAGTAGGGTGAGGCTAAAAGTTCACCTAGTGTCAACTATCTTCACCTATGGGGGGGGGGGGGAATAGGTGACGTGCAGCGTTTTTGCGGAATTTAAAATTGTACCTGCACAATAAAAATAAACAGCACAGCACACAGAAAACACAAGCTATTTATAGTGGTTCCCCGATTTGGGTACATCCACTTTCCCCCTTCGACCTATCTCCCAACACGGGATGACTCGGTCTCTTCTCCAACAGGATTGAAATCCAATCCTTGCACTATCGGAAGGAACCCTTCCACACGTAGGAGTCAACACTCCCACACACGGGTTGCACCCAACCCTTACAACTCGGAACAAACGTTCCTTTACAACAAAAGTAAAACTAGAGTGTACAAGAGATACAAACTACGTTTGGAGACTACAGTGTCCCTCTTTGTTGACGACGTGTTCTTGAATTCCACAAAGAGTCCACAACCCTAGATCTCTCTTGGAGAGGATCTCCCCGGAACCGGCGGCGGCAAGATGGGCGGCGGCAAGGTTCATGGGATCGGCGGCGATGACGATGTGCGGCTGCTATACTTTGGAGATCCAAACTTCATAGTGAAGCTAGCTAGGTCTACCAACGGTCACACGAGGATCGGTCGTCTCGATCGATTCGGAGGGGGAAGTTTTCCCGATCAACAAATCGAGAGACAAGGCATCTCTGGATAGACGCGTGAGACTCTAAGCTTGGCTAAGCTTCTGTCGCCGGAAGATCGGGAAGAAATCTCGATCAAAAACGGCGACCAACTTGCTCGAGCGACGACGGCGGCGGCGGAGCGGAACTCGCGATTTTAGGTTAAGATGGCTCGGCTTCTTTCTGTGTTTCGTATATACTGTTCAAAAATACCCTGTATTTATACTGTAGACAACTGTAATATGACCGTTGTGGGACCCACAAGAAGAATCCCTAAATCCCGGTCCAGAACATTGACAGCGGCAGACTCCGGTTCAGGAATTTCCAGAAAAATTGCCAAGTCAAAATCGGCGAGAATTGAAAGTGAATCTCGTCGAGTCGTCGAGAATCAAAGGTGATTCTCGACGATTCGGCGAGAATCAAAGATGATTCTCATCGAATTTGACTTGGTTGCATGCACTGATTTAGCCGGGTCAAGACGGCGAGAATCACTTGGCGATTCTCGCCGATTTACACTTAGTCGAATTTTCGTCTTTCCACCCATGATGTGCTCCTTGACCCATCCTTGCTCCTTGTCTGCTCTTGCAAGATCACAGCCCTGTTCTTGAAAGTAAGTGCACTCCAATAGAGAGAGTACACGTAGGCCAACACACTGATCTGCTCAACGAGGGATTACGTCGTGCAGACCCGTGTATATTGACCTACTGCACCCTGACATTGGTGTGCACTTAACATGGAATAACTGCAAGCATAACTTGAGATAATTTGTCAAAAACATTGCCTATTTACCTTAGCTTGATCAGGGGCTTCTTCAAATCAGGTACGTTGTGCATACAATACCCAACAATCTCTCACTATTTGAAGAAGCCTAAACCCTACAAGCTAAGGTGAATAAAGCGTATAGGAATGAAAATTATAAACTTGAAATTGAGTTGAGTGAGTTAGAGTTATTCACCAATACCAATTTCTTGGGAGCAAGCTTGGAGCCACCTTAGCCGTAGCCGAGAGGGTAATAGCCACCTTAGCCTTAGCCGAGAGGGTAGGTAATAGCCACCTTAGCCTTAGCCGAGAGGGTAATCTCCCCCTTTTAGGCTTCTGCAAATCGGGGTCGGTAGCATTTGACCCCTTGCTCCCCCTCAGTTCTTGCACCTGTGCTCATACTTGAGTACATTTCTCCCCCTCAGTTCTTGCACGAGCCTGAAGCTACTGTAGCCTTCATTCCTCATAATTTAGCATCCCCAATTCAGTTTTGAAAAGACTGAACTTGGCCTCGTCTAAGGGCTTTGTGAATATATCCGCAATCTGCTCGTCCGTGGGGACATAACAGAGAGAGATGTCCTTGTTCTCCACGTGCTCCCGAATGAAGTGGTAGCGCACTTCAATATGCTTCGTTCTGCTGTGCGAAACCGGATTGTTGGCAATTGCAATTGCACTGGAGGAGTCGCAGTACATTGGTATTTCCTTGAACTGAAGGTCGTAGTCGGCTAACTGGTTTCTGATCCATATGAGTTGTGGGCAATAGCTGCCTGCCGAGATGTACTCAGACTCTGCTGTGGAGGTGGCAACACAATTCTGTTTCTTACTGTTCCATGAGATAAGCCTCCTGCCGAGGAATTGACACGTCCCGGAGGTGCTTTTCCTGTCATCCCTACTCCCTGCAAAATCAGCATCTGAAAAACCTATTAGCTCGACATCATTGTTCGTCGGGTACCACAAGCCAAGATTGGGAGTACCTTTAAGGTATCTTAGAATTCGCTTTGCAGCGACATAGTGAGATTCCTTAATGTTCACCTGATATCTGGCACAGACACATGTGGAGAACATGATATCCTGTCTACTGGCAGTAAGGTAGAGCAGGGATCCAATGATGCTTCTGTATTTGGTTTCATCGAAAGATTTACCTTTCTCATCCTTATCCAGAGACATAGCGGATCCCATTGGAGTCCTCATAGAGGTTGTATTCTCGATACTGAATTTCTTAAGGAGTTCATTTGTGAACTTCGTCTGAGAGATGAAGATTCCATCCTCAGACTGTTTCACTTGAAGTCCCAAGAAATACTTGAGCTCTCCCATACTGCTCATTTCAAACTTTCCTTGCATAAGTTTAGAAAACGTTTTGCAAAGAATGTTGTCCGTTGAACAGAATATAATATCATCGACATAGATTTGCACCAGCAAGATCTTGCCTTTGACTTCCCTGAGAAACAATGTTTTATCTATTTTACCTCTAGAGAACTTGTTAATAAGAAGAAAACTAGATAAAGTCTCATACCAAGCTCGTGGAGCTTGTTTTAAACCATATAGAGCTGTATTGAGAAAATACTCATGATTAGAATAAGTAGGATTGACAAAACCTAGGGGTTGAGCGACGTATACTTCCTCTTTCAGGTCTTCGTTCAGGAATACTGATTTCACATCCATTTGATAGACTGTGAATCCTTTGTGCGAAGCATACGCCAGGAACAATCTGATTGCCTCGAGCCTTGCTACTGGTGCGAAGGTCTGGTCGAAGTCAATCCCCTCCTCCTGTCTGTAACCTTGAGCTACCAGCCTTGCCTTGTTCTTTATGATGACACCATGTTCATCCAGCTTGTTTCTGAAGATCCACTTGGTGCCAATCACATTCTGCTTGTAAGGTCTGGGAACTAGAGTCCAAACGTTGCAACGTTCGAATTGATGTAGTTCATCTTGCATGGCCAGAATCCATGCCGCATCTTTGTTCGCCTCGTCGAACTTCTTTGGCTCAACCTGTGACAGGAAGCTAAGATGCAATACTTTGTTAATAGTACCTCTTCGAGTTCTGACACCGACACGAGGATCTCCGATGATCTGATCTCTAGGATGATCTCTCACGTGTCGGAGCTTTAGAAGTCTGGCGTCTGGAGCTTCGACTACTTCTTGGGCTTCTCCTTCTTCTAAGAGATTTGTTCCATTTTGATCTTCAACATTTCCAGATGACGCGGATGTGGAAACTTTGACGTACTTAGGAGTGTCATCTTTAGCGGTCTCATCCAGACTCAGCTGTTCAAGTCGTGCACCTGCATCTTCAAGAATACCACTGGAAGAATTGCTGTTAAGCAAACTTCCTTCATCAAATACAGCATTTATTGATTCTTCTACCACTAGGGTTTTCTTATTGAAGACCCTATATGCCCGACTGTGGGAACTATAGCCCATGAATATGCCTTCGAAGCATTTTTCACCAAATTTAGTACGCGGGTACTTCCCGTTATTTAGTATATAGCATCTGCAAACAAAAATCCTCAAGTAGGACATGGTTGGTTTCCTGCCTTTCAGTAGCTCGTAAGGCGTCTTACGATGATGCTTGTTGATCAATGCTCGGTTTTGTACATGACAAGCTGTATTGACAGCCTCTGCCCAGAAGTATTCTGGGAGAGAAGCGTCTTTCAACATTGTCGTGCAGGCTTCGATGAGAGTTCTATTTCTCCTCTCCGCAACTCCATTTTGCTGAGGAGTACGCGGGGAGGAAAACTCATGAAAGATACCTTGTTCTTCACAAAACTCTGTCATAGCACCAGATTCGAATTCTGTTCCATGGTCACTTCTGATTTTGACCACTGAGCAGTTAAATTCATTCTGAACCTGCTTGATAAAACTAGTGAAGAAGTCAAATGTATCTGACTTTCGTTTCAAAAAGAACACCCATGTAAACCGAGAATGATCATCAACTATCACGAGCGTATAGGACTTGCCTCCCAAGCTATGAACTTGTATTGGACCAAACAAGTCCATATGTAAAAGGTAAAGACATCGGGAAGAGTCTTTGTCTGCAATGCTTTTAAAGGTAGCCCGAGTCTGTTTGCCCATCTGGCATGCAGGACAGGGACTATCTTTGATGCACTTGATACTGGGAGCATCCCTTACTAAGTTCTTAGAAAACAGCATACTAATTGTCTTGAAATTAATATGTGACAATCTCTTGTGCCATTGATCACAAAGAGATGCACTGCCAGTTGCCACAAGGCATACGGGGGTAGATGAATCTACACTCAGAAAATCTAAGCAGAAGATATTTCTGCTCCTAATGCCTGATAATACCGTCTCAGAAGAGGTACGTAAAATTATCAGACATTTATCCTTGCAGAACTTAACGTCATAACCTTTGTCACATAACTGACTTACACTGATCAGGTTATGGTTTAACCCTTCAACATAAGCCACGTCGGTGATAGAGATTATACCGTTGGAAATCATACCGTAACCTCTGCTGACTCCTCGATCTGACCCTCCAAAGATGACTTTGGGTCCATTCTCGACTGGAGTGTAATCACGCAGCAGGCTTCTTGTCCCAGTCATATGCCGGGAGAATCCACTGTCCAAATACCAGATCGGCGTTTTGGTGGCCTTTGGACATTCCTGCAAAACATAATTAATTTTCCTTAGGAACCCAATCGAACTTGGGTCCTAGATTCCTGGTTAGCATACTCCCCCTCGGTTGGTTAACCCTACGAGTGGTCGCCCTCGCATTGCTAACATATAGAGTCTCGTAATACCTTGGATTAAACCAACAATCCACGACAAAGTGACCGACTTTGCCACAACACCAACAGTCGAATCTGTTGTACCTCTTCCTAGGCTCCTCCCTTACCCTGGGAATGGTGGGTACAGCTGGGGCCTTGGATCTGGAGGTGGAGGCTTCATGGTGACAGCAGTCACATGACTTCGTCACCTTCTGTATAACAGGCTTGGCTTTTGGTTCCTGCTTTCCATTATGGCCGCTAGAGAATTGATCATAATTTCCCATGTGGATTTCCTCATAAGGTGCCTTGAGGACACTCTCACCGAAGTTCCGGGGAAAGGTCCATCCATCATATCAGCTCTTTGGCTTTGCAACCGAGGGCCGGAAATGATGACCAAAGGTTGATTCAAAGTCATGTTGGTTGCAAGGAAAGCTAGGCTTTCTGAACGCAACAGGACTGAGCGGAGCCTTTCCCTTTTCATCAGCAGAGGCCTTCTTGGCGGCCTTATTATTCCTCTGGTTCTTGTTTCTCCTAGATGAGGAACCAGATACCCCTACATGCCCCAAGCCAGCTCCTTTGGCCTGAGCAGAGAAGGTATCAATAACTGGAAGAACTGTTTTTGGCATAGAGAAGCTCTTGACGATCTTCCTTTCTGCCGCAAGTTGTTCTTCCAACTTGTCGACTTCCTCCTGCTTAAGATCAAGGAGCTTAAGAGACTCTGAATGCTTAGAAGTCAGGTCAAGGTGCTCTTGTCGGAGAGAAATCAAACTAGTGACTTCTTCCCTTAGGGATACACATTCACCCTTAAGGAATTTCACTTCCTTTTTCTCAGCTTTCAGTCTCTTACGGCACTCCTCGAAAGTGTTGAGCAGAAGCTCATACTTCTCGAGGAGCTCCGCTTCACGGGCCGAAGGGCTATCCTCAGGTTCATCATCCTGAGACTCAGGATCAGAGTCAGAGTCGGAGAGAGGGGTGTGAGCTTTTACCTTCCCAGTAAATGGGGGGCATTCTCCTTCTGAGTCGGAGCGACCCACCAGCCCGAAGTAGGCTTCCTCATCATCACTGGAGTCTGAGGAATCAGACTCACTCAGTGTCTTTGGTCTTTTGGCAATGTAGCTCCGCTCTTTCTTCTTATCTCTCGAAGATTTGTGCTCCTCTTCTTTCCCTTTTTCTCTCTTGCCTTGATAGCAGTTGGCCACGACGTGTCCTGGCTTATTGCATCCAAAGCAAATAATGTCAGAGGAGCGATGTTTGTTCGGTTTAGAAGCATACCTGTCAGAAGAATAATTTTTCTTCTGATGCCTGGAGGAGGAGCCGTCTCTCTTTCTTTGATTCCTCATCTTGAGGAACTTCTTGAACTCTCGAGTGATGAGGGAGAAATCCTCCTCCGACAGCTCTGAGCTGGAGGAGCATGGCTCGGAGTCCTCCTCCTCATCCTTTTTCCTTGCACGGTATGAAACCGCACCCTTGCCTTTTCTAGAGTGACTGGCTTTTAGAGCCACAGTCTTTTCTTTGGCTGCAGCCTTCTCTGCTTCTTCTTCTGCTTTCCTGGTGTTCAGCTGAAGCTCATAGGACATCAGCTTCTCAAACATAATCTGCGGGTCAGTTTCAGCTAGCCTGCCAAACTCTCGGATGGCGCAGATCTTTGTGTCTCATTCCTTAGTAAGGGACCTAAGGAATTTATCATTGAGTTCACCATTAGTGAACACTCTTCCGTATCCTTTGAGGGCGTTAACAATCTTGAGGAAGTTCTCGTAGGTGACTCCGATCTCTTCCTTAGGCCCTTGTCTGAAGGACTCATATTTCTGGTTCAGGAGGGATCTCCGATCATCCCTCACTTCATCAGTGCCCTCCATTAGGATGATCAGGCCATGCCAGATCTCCTGAGCTGTCCTGCAGTTGCAGAAGTTCTGCATCATTGAGTCATCAATTGCGCTGACCAGAATGTTCTGCGCCTTCTTGTCAAGTCCAACCAGCACCATCTCGTCCTTGTCCATTTCAGAAAGTTTCTTTGTCACTTTCTGGGTAGGATCAATGGTGGAGGCCTTAGTGGGGACATAAGGTCCCTCCTCCACGATCATGAAGAGTCGAGGATCAACAGCTTCCATATAGAACCTGATCCTTTCCTTCCAGATAGGAAAGTTGAGCCTGGTGCACACTGGGATCTTGCCTGTGTACTTGAGCCCGTCCAGTACAGATGTTTGTCTTCTTCTTGACACTAGTGGCAGGATTCTACTCAAGGTGTGAACCTTTTTGATGAGTAACCTGCCTCTGATACCACTTGAAAGTTCACCTAGTGTCAACTATCTTCACCTATGGGGGGGGGAATAGGTGACGTGCAGCGTTTTTGCGGAATTTAAAATTGTACCTGCACAATAAAAATAAACAGCACAGCACACAGAAAACACAAGCTATTTATAGTGGTTCCCTGATTTGGGTACATCCACTTTCCCCCTTCGACCTATCTCCCAACACGGGACGACTCGGTCTCTTCTCCAACAGGATTGAAATCCAATCCTTGCACTATCGGAAGGAACCCTTCCACACGTACTAGTCAACACTCCCACACACGGGTTGCACCCAACTCTTACAACTCGGAACAAACGTTCTTTTACAACAAAAGTAAAACTAGAGTGTATAAGAGATACAAACTACGTTTGGAGACTACGGTGTCCCTCTTTGTTGACGACGTGTTCTTGAAGTCCACAAATAGTCCACAACCCTAGATCTCTCTTGGAGAGGATCTCCCCGGAACCGGCGGCGGCAAGATGGGCGGCAGCAAGGTTCACGGGATCGGCGGCGACGACGATGTGCGGCTGCTATACTTTGGAGATCCAAACTTCATAGCGAAGCTAGCTAGATCTACCAACGGTCACACGAGGATCGGTCGTCTCGATCGATTCGGACGGGGAAGTTTTCCCGATCAACAAATCGAGAGACAAGGGATCTTTGGATAGACGCGTGAGACTCTAAGCTTGGCTAAGCTTCTGTCGCCGGAAGATCAGGAAGAAATCTCGATCAAAAACGGCGACCAACTTGCTCGAGCGACGACGGCGGCGGCGGAGCGGAACTCGCGATTTTAGGTTAAGATGGCTCGGCTTCTTTCTGTGTGTTTCGTATATACTGTTCAAAAATACCCTGTATTTATACTGTAGACAACTGCAATATGACCGTTGTGGGACCCACAAGAAGAATCCCTAAATCCCGGTCCAGAACATTGACAGCGGCAGACTCCGGTTCAGGAATTTCCAGAAAAATTGCCAAGTCAAAATCGGCGAGAATCGAAAGTGAATCTCGTCGAGTCGTCGAGAATCAAAGGTGATTCTAGACGATTCGGCGAGAATCAAAGATGATTCTCATCGAATTTGACTTGGTTGCATGCACTGATTTAGCCGGGTCGAGACGGCGAGAATCAGTCAGTGATTCTCGACGATTCGGCGAGAATCACTTGGTGATTCTCGTCGATTCTTACTTAGAATCAGTTGCTTGCTTCGAAGTGTAGTTGGATTGAGTCGGCGGGAATAAGCCACTGATTCTCGGCGATTCGGCGAGAATCCCTAGTGATTCTCGCCGAATCGGCGAGAATCACTTGGCGATTCTCGCCGATTTACACTTAGTCGAATTTTCGTCTTTCCACCCATGATGTGCTCCTTGACCCATCCTTGCTCCTTGTCTGCTCTTGCAAGATCACAGCCCTGTACTTGAAAGTAAGTGCACTCCAATAGAGAGAGTACACGTAGGCCAACACACTGATCTGCTCAACGAGGGATTACGTCGTGCAGACCCGTGTATATTGACCTACTGCACCCTGACATTGGTGTGCACTTAGCGTGGAATAACTGCAAGCACAACTTGAGATAATTTGCCCAAAACATTGCCTATTTACCTTAGCTTGATCAGGGGCTTCTTCAAATCAGGTACGTTGTGGATACAATACCCAACAGAGGCTTCTTCAAATCAGGTACATATATTCCAATGTACCCAACACAGGACCCATTGGGGCCAGTCAAACAGGCCAAGTCGACCAAAGTCAACCCTAACCCTAATTAGGGCAAACTGGTCAATCCCCCATCAATTGACCTAACTAACCATCACCATATGAAATTGACTTCACTTCTAGGTCTAAAACATCATAAGAGACCTAGTGACCAAAAATCCTCATCCTAGGGTCACCACAGGGCAAAATGACCAAAATACCCCTATTAGGTCAAAATGGTGATTTTCTATTAAACACCCCTATTGACCACCACAACTTCAGATTGATCACACCCCTAGGGTCATAACCTCATAGGGGACCCAATGGCACAAAAATTTCATGGTTTGGTCAACCCTAGGGCCCAGTTTGAACAAAAATGAAACTATGCCAAATTAGGTCATATTACTTGGACCTAGCCGAATCCCTTTGGGCTAGGCCAAATTTGAGTGGGCAACCATCCTAGTAGGCTGATATTAAACATGGGAGGGAGTGGAAATTCGGTCATGGTGATTAGGAGAGATAAATGGGGGTTTTCCCCAATTTTGAGGTGAGAGAAAGTAGCCATTCATGGCCATTAAGGTGACACACCCCTTGGCATCCATCCCTTACACTCTCATTCATCTTCTCTGATGAATTTGAGAAGATTCCAGCCATTTCTAGGGGCAATTAGGGCAGGGGGTATGCATAGGGTCGGCCATGGGCTGGGAGGTGAAGAGGTCATTAATGGCATATGGGGTTAAAACCACTACCACCCCCAATTAACCCCCCCCCCCCCCCCATCACCTTCACAAGCATCGGAGCAGTGAACCCCCCCCCCCCCATTTCCCGAGAGTTTGGAGGTCTCCTTGCAAGAAATCGGATGGCACCCAAAGGTTGGAGGAGGGGAAATGGCGGCCGGTGATTAGAGCAAGGGAATGCCCCAAATGAGGTCCAATCCTTCTCCTCTCTATGCGTGCTAGATCTAGACTTGTTTAGGTTGAGAAGTCGGGCTCAAATGAGCCGGATCGGAGAGAAGACTCCTTGAAATTCCATGGAAAATGGAGGTGGTGAGTTCGCCGGAAACCGCCCCTCCGGCGGCCGTGCCGCCGCCCGGCGATAGCCACCACCTCAATGAAGGTGGTGGTGGTGGTGGCCGGCCAGGGAGGTGGTCGGAGTGGCCGGAAATGGCCTGGAATGAGCTCCAAGTCGGGCTAATCCCGTCCCTTGGCTCGAGCTTGAAGATGAGCAGCAGCCCTTGGATGATGCTTCAAGATTCGTGCAAAAACTTTTATTTTATTTATTGTTTTTTCTGTGATTATAATTGCAGTGTATAGAATTAATTTTTACAAATACTTAGACCCCTCTACAAAAAACGTGGTCAACATAAGAAATGTAGCCCTTGAGGTCTAGTGTAATATAGAATTGATTTAACTCAATTTGGAGTCCTGGTTAGACCACAACACTCATTTTGGTGAGGTCTATCCCTAGGGCTGTCTAGAGCTTAAATTAAATGCCCACACCAAACAAGACATCCAAATGATCTGAAATTTGGGGAATGGGATATTCTTAACTATATCTAGGACATATCCAAAAATCAGAATTTTTGGAAAATATGTTTCTATAGTTTTTAGAAATATTTAATAAACCATGTATAAATTAGTTTGGTGTCATAAACACCTCAAAATCCCCCCAAATTTTGGTGGGTGTTCTTAGAGAGCATGTTAGGGCTATGGTAAAAATTTCACC
The DNA here is from genome assembly GCA_039583875.1 of Platanthera guangdongensis. NCBI lineage: Eukaryota > Viridiplantae > Streptophyta > Magnoliopsida > Asparagales > Orchidaceae > Platanthera > Platanthera guangdongensis. The sequence goes on from CM077167.1 coordinate 95,371,505, forward strand.
TCCTTTGGAGATGTTTGGTTAGGTTTTATCCAACCCCAGGTTGACCCTTATAGGGTTAATTAGGTCAAAGCAACCCCTTTGGGTTTTGAGTGGTCAAATCACCTTAACAGAGGCTGATATTTTGTCCACTGACTCTCTATGATATGAAACACCCTCCAATTGAATTTGTGGTGTTTAAGAGTAGGGTAGCCCGAGAACCCTAGGGTAGGTCCCTTAATGGGGATTTTTAGGCTTTGAAGGTCATGGGGTCAAATGACCTTGGAATGACTTGACAATTGGTGAAGAGTACCAAAGGGTTAGTATAGTCTTTTGGTTAAAATTTCATGGAATTTGGAAGCCTTAAACCCCCTCAAAACCCAAACCCTAGTTTAGGGCACCAAATCTAATTTGGAGTATTAGGCTATCAAATCACTTTAAAATCAATTAAAATTTGGGCAGGGTAGTTCTCTGGTAGAAATATTCCTAAATTAATTTTGGTGGAATTTTTGGGCTAATAAAATCAGTACTTTCTTTTTCAACCCTAGATGTTCCCTTAAAGATTACTATGTTGATTGTGAAGTTTCTTTTTATTGAAAAATTGGGAAACCTTGGAATAGGACATTTTATATCATGATAGAGCCCTCTGTATTTTTGTTTAAATTTTTAGATGAATGTTTCAAGTACTTGCTTCATAAAATTATGATTTGTGGTTTCTAATCAAAAATAGGAACAGAGCACCAATATTATCAAGAAAATTATGAAATTAAGTCAGAGAGAGTTTCTGACTATTATTATTGTCCTGTAATTTTTCCATAATTTGTAGATGGATAAAACCAGTACTTACTTCACAAGTCTGTAAATTTGGAAGTTTACATTTAATTAGATTTAGAGCTCTTCATGTGTGAGAAAAATTGTAAAACTTGGTTACTGTTGATTTTAGATCATTATTAGACTTTTGGAATTTTCTTATAATTATTAGATGAGTTTTTACAGTACTTGCTTCATTAACCAATGATTATGGAATTAATGGTTATAAATTAAATTAGGGGCTACTATTCATTGTAAAAATTATGAGACTACTTCTATGGTGTTTTTAGGTCATGATAGTCTTACTGGAGTTTTATTATAATTTTTAGAACAATATAGTTGGTCTTTTGATCATTAGATGGTATTATTAATCTCAAGTTCTAAATTATGACAGGTAGGTCTAATCACCTCTGAAAATTCTCAAACCTTGGATTTACTGTTTAAATGTCACTTAGTATTTATCATAATTTTGTGGTGATTTGTTTCTGAACTTAGAGAGCACTTCATGTTCAAAGTAGGGCATTTGGAGTCTATGGTTAATTAAATTAAATGCTCACATAGTTAGGAAGATTATAAAACTCTGGAGTTAGTCTTAATAGGTCATGATAGACTCCCAGTAATTGTTAGGGATCTATCGGAAGAGTAATTAGGGTACCCCCTAATGGGAGCACCATGTATCTTAGCATGGTTTGCATATAGTGGATAGGTCAGAGATAGGTTGACTCGGAGAGGTCAAACACACTTACGGTAGTCACACTGAAATAAAAGAGAGGTTTGATCAAGGGTAGGAATCAATAATATTAAGTGACTTGCGAAAGTAAACTTTGGGCGTAATCCCATCGTAGTTCCTAGTTCCTTCGAGAGCCCCTCATGGGGAATACCTTGGGCAGTCCTGCGCTAACGTAAACCTTAGGGATAATATGGACAAGAGTAACCTCAATAATACCTCCACCTTGCACCCACACTTGTACACGTGGTGAGACAAATTGGTAGTGAAAGGATAGCGTAGGCTCATGGCCTAAGGGCTTATTGGTAGAGTTAAATGGACTCGGTATTAATTTGGAAGTCCAGGGAGCTGGATGCTCGGGGACATGGAAATGGAGACTTGTTTAGTCCAGGGAGCCGTGGGCTCGGGAACGTGGCGAACTAGTAGGCTCTGTAGTCTAGAGAGCTGGAGGCTCGGTACTATAATTAGATACAAACTATCATGGTTGCATGTGCATAACAGTGGTGGGTCCTCGGTATTGGATGATCGAACACACCGTCGTCGGTACGTTGATTCGGGGAGACTAGCTAGTTTGCTAGGAATAGTACGGGAATGTACGAGAGGGGCTAGACTGAGTAGTGTGTTTACCAGTTTAGGAGTGCAGAGGCCCAACCCACTGTCTCCGTTTTGCCACAGCGGAGGCTCCTGAGAGTTTAGCTAACTCCAAAAAGGGGAACTAAAGGTCTGTGCGCATAAAGTCGTGTGTGTGAGTTACACTTGCATATACATACCATAGCATACTTGCACGTCATAATATAATCATTGCATTTAACCCCTGACACATATCGTATAAAATGGTATGGGACGTTTTATATAATAGGCCCTGCAAAACGACCACTTGGTCTATAGGGGTAATTCCTATAAATCAACGGTTAGATTTCTTGTTGCTCTTACTTACTCTTCTTACTGCTTTTACTTACTTGCTACTCCTTACTGTTTACTTTTGTTACACACTTGTTTACTCATGTTTAATTATTGTGATACCCATGTCATACCTTATTATTTTATTCCTTATGGTAGATGTCACCTGCATGATTACGCCCTGCTTTTGGTCCTCCTTTTCACTCCTTTCTGCCAGGTTCCTAGGAGATACGGGTAGAGGGGTGGGGGATTGTTGACTGAGTCTAGTTTGACTGACGGTCGTTTGACCACCATATTTTAGGTGCTCCGGATGGGAGCCAGGGAACAGCCGCAGGAGACGCAGCACCAACAGGGTACGGTGCAGATGGAGATGGGATAGTGTAGCTCGGGTTGACAGGCATCCGGATCCGTGAGTGGAGCCGAGGCCAAGTGGCCTCCTCTCCTTAAACTCACCTTCTTTCTCCTCTTTTAGGTGAATTCCCCAAAATGCCCCTTTGCATGTGACCCTCTCTTCAAAACCAGAGTGTAGGGGTGGTCATTGACACCATGGGCTGATAATGGGCCATGTTGGGTGGGCTTTGCCTAAGGAGAGTGGGCTTAGCCCTCATTTTCTTCTTTAGGTCAATTATGTTGACTAAGTTGACTTTTGAGTTGACCTGGTCAACCATGATGAGTGGCTGACCGCACTTGGTGGTCATGGGTCTAATGGCACCACCCAACTTGGGTTGGGTCAATGTGATGCCCTACTTGGGCTAATTGGGCCTATAGGTATAGGTTTGACCAAATTAGGGTCATGATTGACTTTGGTCAACTAGGGTCAAAGGGTTGACCTAATGACATACCCTAGGGTCCACTTAGATTATTTTAGGGTTAGGGCAATGTGGTGGGGGTCATGGTGTGGCTAGGGTTTATATTCAGGCTCTCACCTAGCTGGCAGGGCTGGAAGTTACTCGGTGTCATCCTTGGGACTCGAGCAGATCCCGTTGTCAGGCTCTCACCTAGCTGGTAGGGCTGGAAGTCACTCGGTGTCATCTTTGGGCCTCGAGCAGATCCCGCTGTCAGGCTCTCACCTATCCGACAGGGCTGGAAGTCACTCGATGGTGTTTGTAGTGGACCCCGAGCAGATCCCGTTGTCAGGCTCTCACCTAGCTGGCAGGGATGGAAGTCACTCGGTGTCATCTTTGGGCCTCGAAAAGATCCCACTGTCAGGCTCTTACCTAGCTGGCACGGCTGGAAGTCACTCGATGGTGTTTGTAGTGGACCCCGAGCAGATCCCGTTGTTAGGCTCTCACCTAGCTGGCAGGGCTGGAAGTCACTCGGTGTCATCCTTGGGCCTCGAGCAGATCCCGTTGTCAGGCACTCAACTAGCTGGCAGGGTTGGAAGTCACTCAATGGTGTTAGTAGTGGACCCCGAGAAGATCTCGCTGTCAGGCTCTCACCTATCTGGCAGGGCTGGAAGTCACTCGGTGTCATCCTTGGGCCTCGAGCAGATCCCGCTGTCAGACTCTCACCTAGCTGGTAGGGCTGGAAGTCACTCGATGGTGTTAGTAGTGGACCCCGAGCAGATCCCGCTGTCAGGCTCTCACCTAGCTGGCAGGGCTGGAAGTCACTCGGTGTCATCCTTGGGCCTCGAGCAGATCCCGCTGTCAGGCTATCACCTAGCTGGCAGGGATGGAAGTCACTCGATGGTGTTAGTAGTGGACCCCGAGCAGATCCCGCTGTCAGCCTCTCACCTAGCTGGCAAGGCTGGAAGTCCCTCGGTGTCATCCTTGGGCCTCGAGCAGATCCCGCTGTCAGGCTCTCACCTAGCTGGCAGGGCTGGAAGTCATTCGATGGTGTTCGTAGTGGACCCCGAGCATATCCCGCTGTCAGGCTCTCACCAAGCTGACGGGCTGAAGGTCACCCAGAGAATTCCTTACCCCCCCCAGGTAGTGCCTAACAAACTTGGCCCTTCCAAGAGAGGAGAGCTCGGCATGGGCGAGTTCGAGCTCGCTGCCCCAGCTCAGGCTCGGCAGAAGATCGGCAAGCTAGAGCCTTGGACCTCGCTAAGAGGAGGCGGATCCTGCCGGGCCGCCTCGTCCCCCCCACTATGTTTTACTCAGGAAGATTTAGAAAAGTTGGTCTCACATCGATAACATGACAGAGAGCTCGCGAGCAAGCTCGGGCGAATCCTGAGAATTGGCAAGCCAGGCCCTGGGACCTCGCCAAGGGGAGGCCGATGCCGCCGAGAGGCCCCGCCCCTGCTTTATTTTACTTGGAAAAATTCAATGAGTTCGATTTTTTGATTAAGAAGGCCAAGATAGCTCGCGAGCGAGCCACGACGAAGCCTTGGAAATTGCCGAGCACTCTAGATACTCTATCGCGGACGCATACTAATGACTATCCTACTCACAGTACCTGTCTATGCGAGGTCTCCTGGGGAAGTGCTCGCGGATATGCAGAACACAACAAAAAGAGAAAAAAAAGAAAAATGACACGAGTATGATCAAAAATCTTTTTTCATTGAATAATGGTATTTACAGGAGGAGCTCACCTCAGCGAGGAAACAAAAAAAACATACAAATTTAGGCCTCCCCCCCCCCCCCCCGCCTCCCCCCGCCGGACTGGTCCTCCCCTTCGCCCGATTGATCCTGGAAGCCCTTCCCGAACATCGCGTCCAGGATATCCTCTTTCTTGCTGGGCGCAGTCGCCGGGAACAAGCTCGGCATCAGGTCCTTGGCGGAGATCTCCTCACACCCCTCCACCAGCACCCAGTGTCCTTCATCATTTGTAGTGTACATCGGCAGCTTGGATGGAGTTGATCTGCAGCCTCTCGGCGAGGTCGGCCTCGCCAAAGACCCATGGCCTTTTATAGGGGAGTGTAGGGTCGACGTCGCTAGTCGGGAAGAAGATCTCCGCCTGGCGGCGGGACTCGCGGCTGAGATTCTGATTCTCGTCCTTCAACCTCGCATTCGCCCCCTCCAGCTCGGCGAGCCGGGCGCGCAGATGGCCGATCTCCTCCTCCTGCTCGGCATTGCGAGACCGTAACTCCCCTGCAGCCTTGGCATCCTGATGAAAGAGAGATTCGTTAACAGCACAAAATATCTAAGTAAAAGAGGGAAGAAGCCTGATACTCACCAATCAGCCGGCGGCCTGAGCGAGGAGATCCTCGGCGATGCCGAGCCGCCTCGCCTGGTCGTTGGCCTTGTCCTTGGCGACATCACGAGACTACTCGGGTTTTAGGAGTTGATTGCTGCGGGCAAAGCTGCGGCGGGTCAGCATGTGGTGGAGCTCCATGGCCCGCAGATGGGCCTGCAGACCCTCATGGCCGAGCTGTCGCAGGGTCATGGTCTTGTAGGCCTCGACATCCTCGCGGCCATAGAGGCCGAAGCCGAGGGCGTAGGCGTGGCCGGTGGCGGGCTCGCGGTCATGCCAGGAAGGATGCAGGGTGGAGACAGAGACCCGATGGGCCAGCTCATCCCACTGCACCATGGGCTCACCAGCCGAGTCCTTCGACCCCCCCCCCCCCAAAGTTGAAGAGGGGATGTTGTTTCGGCGCCCCGCGCTCGCGAGCCGCCCTCTTCGCCGAAGGAGGGGGGAGATCGCCGCCGCGGAAGAAGGAGCCTCACTGCCCTTCCGACCTTTATTGGTGATCTCCTTCAGCGGGCTCTTCGGCGACGCGTCGGGGAGGGTCTCAGACGAGCTTATGTATTTGGGGCTAGATTGATGTTGTTGATGTTGTTATCCCTGCGGAGCTAGTATGACCTTCTTCACCTTTTTTGGTAATGGCTGGCGGTGTGGCGGGTTTGACCCCGTATCCTCAGGCCGCCTCTTGCTGGAAGATGGTTAGGAGAAGGCTGCCTCATCTCGGCAGGCCGCCGCCGCCGCCGCCTTCTCGCGGGCACGGTGGTCCGGGTGCAATCCCGGGTCCGCAAACGGCGGGTTCACGGGAATCAACCGCTCCCCTGCAAGAAAAACTTGGAAAGAGTTAGAGTACTTTCAACAGCAATATGACGAGCTCGGCAACTGGGGCGAGCTCGACAATACGGGGGGAACAATACCTTCGCCGGGTTGGACAGGGAGAAGCACGTCAAGGCCCCTTCGCAGGTAGGCGACCTCGAAGTCCTTGTGGAGAAAGTATTTGTGGAGCTCGGCATCGTTGCCGGACACGGCAGGTGGGCGGTACACCTCCTTGCCTTTTTGTTGCGGCGAGTACGGGATGTTGCCAAGATCGCCCTTGATAAAGGTGATCTTGGTCATCCAATTATGGTGCTTGTTCGCAATCTCGCGAACTTTGATCAGCGAGCCGCCGAAGTAAGCGACCCCATCCGACGTCGGCTTATAAGAAAAGAGTTTCCTGAACACTGTCGGGTTGAACTCTATCCTCTCTCGCCGGAGGTAGCTCGCGAACGCCACCATCATGGCGATGGCGTTGTAGTTTAGCTGTGCGGGTACCGCGCCATAGTACTTCAAAATTTGTCGGACCTCCGGCCATAGGGGGAGGCGCAGCCCCACCTCAAAGTGAGAAATGGGGAAGGCGAGCTCATCATCGTAGAAGGTATTGATGGCCTCCCTTTGCCTCGACCGGCGCGCCTCAAAGCCCGGCGACACATATTCTGTATCGAACTCCGCGAACTCCTCCTCGCTGGTATGCCCCTCGAAGAAGCAGTATGTAACGCCCCGGATTTTGATTGCATATGCTTGATGGGCGTTACGTTGGCTTTGACCGTTGTTCGAGCATGGTTTTCCCGCAGGCTTTCGAGTGGCTGTTTTGGTAGCCGAGTTGCACGATTCCCCAGCAAACCGGAGTCCAATTTGGGGACTCGGTGAGGCCTCTTAGGGAATGCTTGCACTTTTTCGAGCCCGGGTAATTTCTTATATTATTATGAATATAGACTGCATATAGGAGATTGTCATAAGTAAACCAAGTATTTCTGCCGCGTACAAACACACATTTTGATTCCTAACGCCGAGGGATACGGCCATGAAACTAAACGGTTTTCATGCATTTAACTGATGGATTTCAACTAATAAAGTAGCGTCAAGGGTTTGCCTGAGCGTGTGCAGTTATCCCCTGCACAACGTGGCATCATAACCCGTAGTTCCTCTTGCTCTGATACGATGTACTCGTTGAGGAAATGCGGATTGTGACGCAGTAGTCGGTGAAGTGTTGGGCATACTTGTTGCGGCCATCAGCGTCGGGATTGGTCTTGCCCATGCTCGCGAAAGAAGACGGGGCACGAGTAGAAAAGGAAAGAAGCGCAGAGAGAAAGAGAAAGCAATAAAAGCACAGTACGGGGGTTGGTGGTGGGGGGGGCTATTTATAGAAAAAGGAATCTGGGGTCAGGCCATCCAATCGGCTCAGCTCGCCGCCCCAGTTCGCCACCCCAACTCGCCACCCCAGCCCGCCGACTCACGGTGCGCCCCAACCAAGGCTAAGTCAAACAGCAATATATTATTTGAATAACGCATGTCCAAGAATATTCCAAAATTACTTATTACAGAGACCAAGTTCAGGAATAAAAAAGCGGGGCACGCGAGTAGGGGGAACACCAGGAGGCGAGTACCGGTCGGCTCGGCAAAGGAGCCTCCCTCTTATCTACCCCGGTCTCGCGGCTCCCGCCCCCCAGACTGCCGCGCGCGGAGCAGCTCGCGTATCCTCCCCAAATTCCTCTGCGCCACTGAGAGGCCATCATCTATCTCGTCCAGAAGCCGAGAAGGGTACATCAGCTCGCTAGCCTGGCCGCTTCGCACCTCGTCAGTGAGACGCGCGTAGTCACATTGTAGCATCTCGTTGACCCCCTGCACCTCGCGCAGCCCGCACACCAGCTTCTTGAGAAGCTTAACCTACCTCCTCGTCAGCTTGCCTTGATCCACTTCGGGGCCCAGGTAAGAGTCCAGCGCGCTTGGGGTGGGGAGTGGAGAGTAGTTGGCTGCCCACGAAGACTCCTCGGCAGCGGATTGGCTGGGGGGAACTGTGGAGACAAACGTCAGCAAAAAGAGGAATGCAGGAAAAGCGCATGGGGAAAGAATCCAAGAAACGTTGACCTGACGAACTCGGCAACTCGAAGGAGATGCGGGGAGGAATGACCTCAGATCCTTCCCGCGACTTGGGCCGCGAGTCCCCGGTGAGAGAAGCTCGAATACCGGGGTATGGATGGTTCCTAGACCCGCCCCCGCGGCCACGACAGTTTACCGAGGAGAGGGGGCGCGCACCGGCGAGCTCGGCCTCTGCGAGCTCAGCCCTAGGGTCCCAAAGGGAGGGGACGGCTCCCCGTGGCGGTTTTCCGGAGTAATGAAACGCGAGTCCCAAAGAGTGGTCTTGGCTCGCGGGGTGGCGTCTCGCGGCGCGACGTCTTCTACACCATCAGGGCAGCTGTTTGGGCCACCGCAGATCTCGACAACGTTCCTCCCCCTTTCAGAGGTAGGCAGAGTGGAGGAGCCGGTCTCGTGCTCCAAGGTGGCCCTCAGGTTATCGTAGATGGGCTCGGCCGCCTGAGGGAACGGTTTCATCATCTTGGAGCTGGGCTCGGCAGATCAACCCTGCAGCACAGTGGCAGGGACCGCCATCAGGGCGGCTACGTGAGCTGCAGAGGTCTGGCGAGCTCGATCAAGGTGCTCTTGAATCTCCTTGGGAATCGGCATCTTGGCAGGATTAGAGCAAAGGGAATGGCAAGAGTCAGGAAGCTATGCAGGTGCATATATATAGCCACAGGTGGACCCCACCCAAAGATTCCCACCAGTCCATCGCGCACTCGCCAAACACTTGAGGTTGGATGTTTCTTTCCGAGCTTTGCCAAGCTCAAAAAGAGCGGGGATTATGTACAACCCCGTGTTTGGCGAGTGAGGTCGCCAAGAACCATACCGGGCGGTTCAGATCGTCCAAGCAACAGGCAAGCCCAGCAAAGGACTGAAGATTGTGGGCGAGCTCGGCATGGAGAAGCCGAACCCGAGCTCGGCAAGCGAAGACCGCGAGCTCGGTATTCTCCGAGCTAAGCAAGTATTCGTCGAGCTAAGGTCGACTAATGGAGGCCGACTGATGGGCGAGCTCGCCATCCCGAATCGCGCTCGCCGAAGGAGCTCGGCAACAGCAGGCGAGCAGGATCTACCGAGGTGGCCAGGCTCCCCAGCTCGCCCAGATATATGAGGTACTTTTTACTGTTTTGCCCCCGTTGGTCTGCCCATAGCCCTTCAAAACAGCGGAGTTTGGCTGTTTGCAGACCTGACCAAGGGTTTTTTGGTAACTTCGGGTCAGTATAGTTTGGTTATTGGCATTTCATATCCTGAAAACTATAAATAGGACTCAAGGGGTACCCCAGAAGTCAAGCTTCCTGTGCTCTCCTGCTCCAGTTTTCAACTGCTTTCTGAGGGTACCTTAGCTCGGCCTTTGGCTAAGGAGGGGAAGTGCTCTCAGATCTTTCGGGTGTGTGGTGGGTCCTCCCCGCCGAGCCATTGGGTCAGTCCGTCCCTGTTTCTTTTGTTGTTATTTTGCTTGCAGAAGTGAAGTAGGCGCGCGATCACCCCTTCCCCGAGGGCGAACTCCACAGGAGACTGAGATTTCGGTTTCAACACTTCAGATACATCATTAATCGAGTGATAATTACGACATCATATATTCTCATCATATCATATATACATACTATGTTTAATTATACTCTTACATTGGTTCGACATCGTATAACCATCGTCGGGAGCAGTGATTCGATGACAGGTGAAATTACAACCCTAGTGATTCACTGTATATAAAATAATTGATGTTAATACTCTATTTACATATTGTCCTTACATGTATATATTTTGGCTATTGAGCTAACTTTTTTTGCATGTATAATTCCTAGTACTCATTAGGGGGCTAGGGAGGGGCATGAGATTTACTTGGTCTGTTGTGGCTAACGTACTCTTACATTACAATTTTAGGACCCGATGCCCTTGCCACCGGAGCAAGAGTGGATGGAGGAGCGTAGATGTGCTCTCATAGACGAGGAGTTTCCTAAACTAATCTGAACGATTTACAAAGATGTGGGGTACTACTCTGAGGACAGGAGAGGATGAGAGAACTCTTTGGTGCCGTTCGGATCTCTGGAATTGGAATTGAGGCAACAAAATTACAATTCCAGTGTTCGGATGTTAGGAATTCCGTCAGAATTGGAATTGATCCAAATACTTGGAATTCAATTTTGTACAATTACCAATTCTTAAGAGTAAAGACAGATATTTCATAGAATTCAGTTTTTTACTATAGCCGTCGTCGTCCAACCTCTTCGTCGTCGTCCGATCTCGTCGTCACAACCCGATCTCGTCGTTGCCGCCCAAACTCGCAGCCGCCCGATCTCGCGGCCGCCACTGCCCGAACTCACCGTCTCCACGTGATCTCCCCGCAGCAGCCCAATCTCGCCGCAGCCGCCTGATCTCTTCGTCGTTGCTCGATCTCGTCGTCGCCTCCCGATCTGGCCGCGACCGCCTGATCTCGCTGTCATCGCCTGATCTCGCTGTCACCGCCCAATCTCATCGCTGCCTCATTGTCTCCGCCCGATCTTGCCGCCTGATCACTCCTTCGATCTCGTCGTCGTCTCCCGATCTCTCCATCATCGATCGATATCGTTGTTGTCTCCCGATCTCGTCGTTGCTGTCCGATCTTGCCGTCGTTTCTCAGGTTCTGTGTTCCTATTAATTGTTAGTACACTACCTGATGTTGATTTCTCAGGTACTGTGTTCCTATTTTTGTCAACTTTTACATTTTTTGAGAGATCGTAAAAGGATAATTTCCTCCATCACATGATTTTGTTGCAATAGCTTTGTCCTGAGTGACACAGGAGTCCAACTTCAAATTGTTGTCGTTCGATCCTGCGGGCATAAGAAAAATAAAATTTTAAAACAATTTTATTTCCAATTCTAGAAATTCATTATGCAGCTGAACAGCTACATTGGAATTCAGACCTGTGAGAATTGGAATTGGACGAATTCTAATTCTGCAATTCCAATTCTTGTGATCCGAACCGACCGTTATTGAATTTTGATGTTTTCTCATCCTATGACTAGAATGATTATTACTGCTAGACATTATATACTCCACCATGGTTTTTCATGTATAATTTTTATATATCATGAAGCTTGGATGTTTTGTGATGTATTACTTACGCTAATTCATATACTCTGAGAAAGTTTTAGTAATGATGTATAGTCTTATAAGACAAATGTTCTGACATCTGGGCCGTGGGTCGGATAAGAGCGGTGTGTTCTCTACCGAAACAGGAACATTTTGGATGGATGTTCTCCTTGGACATAAGGATTTCCCTTGATTTTAAAATGGGGTCTTTACACACAACCCTGATCTTTGTTGAAGAGGCATTCCACATGATTCTATTCCCTCGAACTTCACATCTCTTTTCATAGGCAAGCTACCTTCCCTCAGGCAATCCGCCAAATTTACTTGTAGAGCTGGACAATGTGAGATAAAACAAAAGCTTAAAAATTAAATGAACAAGTTGGAGCAAAATTATAACCAGATAAAAAACATGTAACACCATGTTTACTGCTCACTCGGATTCCTTTATTATATATGTTAGATGAAGAATATAATTCATTTTTAACCGATATAAATAAATTTACTACAGTTTTAAATAACTCTATTATAAGGACTACTATGTGTATATATAGTACCCAATATTCTCACAAGAAATTCTTCATCCTCGCCCACTCTTGAGTCCCCAAGCTTAGCTGGTGCTAGACGATACTCCCTGCATAAACGTGTTGGCTTTGCTTATATTGAAAGGCACCTCATATTGTGAGTAGAGAGTGTATGCGTGAGAAAAAAAGATTTGGTGTGTACAAGGAAAAAAATTTAGTTGTGTTTCTCTCATTTAGTTTTAGGTGGGAGAATAAATAGTCCCATTGGAAGTGGACCTCACCCCTTTCTCTTCAAAAATTTTCAGCCCTCGTCCTCCTCCCGCGGCAAAAACTCGCTCTAGTCCTCCTCCCACACCGAAACACCACCCTCGTCCTCCTCCCGCGGCAAACCCTTCCCTCATCCTCCACCCAAGGAGAACCCCTCCACCGACGAACGCCTTCTATTTCTCCGTCGGGCGATCTCTTTACTTCCCCTCTTTTTGATATTGCGGAAGAGTATGTTGCAGTGATATTTTATCAGTATATGTACAAATACTGTTAGGTCTGACAGTATTATGTCAATATCTGTACAAATACTGTTAGTTATTGCAGTATTTTGAGTCAAATACTGTAAATTATGAGAGTATTGTGGCCTCTAGGGTTCCGACGCGGGAGAAGGCGACCGAAAAAGGGGAAATCCTAGCCGGCATTTAACGACATCTAATGTTCCGCGGCGGGAGGAAGAACGTGTTGCAACGATATTTTGTCAGTATTTTATACAAATAATGTAGTTGTGGCAGTATTTGGAGATAAATACTTTAAGTTCTGTCGAGGAAGACCGTTTTGCAACCATATTGGTCAATATTCTGTACAAATACGGTTAGTTCTGACAGTATTGGGGTCATATACGTTAAATTATGACAGTATTCAGGCCTCTAGGCATCCGCCGCGGGAGAAGGTAGCCGAAGAAGGGAAATCCTAGCAGGTGTTCGGTGCCCTCTACTGTTCCGCGGCGGGAGGAAGACATCAAAGAAGGTCTGTAGGGTGTCACCGCGGGACGAGGACGAGGGTTGGGTTTCACAATCGAGGAGGACGAGGGCTGAGTTTCGCAGTGGGAGGAGGACGAGGGCTGATTTTCGCAGTTGGAGGGGGACGAGGGCTGATTTTCGCAGTGGGAGGAGGACGAGGGCTGGGTTTTGAAAATCGTCGTCAAGGGGTGCGTTTCGCCGCGAGGGAGACGAGAGATCGAAGGAGCGGGGTGCAGGAAAAGGAGGTGGGGGGTCCACTTCCAATTGGGTCATATATTGTCCCATCTAAAATTGGGAGGGAGAAACACACCTAAACTTTTTTGGGGTACAAGCATAACGCACCGTCAGTGTCGTAAGCACATAAATACCTCTTCCCCTTGCATGGGCCCTATCTCACGTCATCTCTTTACAAGATTTTCAAAAAAATTCGTCAGTCTACAAAATGCTTGACGAATAAGTGCGGGACTAAGGTCCCATTTGTTTCAGCGTTTGGTCTGGTCCGTTTTGGCTAAATGGAGAAGTTGGGCGAGTTGGACCATTTGTTTTTCCACCTAATTTTTGATCCGCTCCGCGTTTTGGCCGGCTCAAATCCCAGCTGCTCGAAACCGTGGTGCTAGGCTCCAGTTGACCGTGTTTCGCGGAATCAAGCCACTTGTTCTTGAATCATTTGGTCATTTGCGTCTCCGAAGGCATCTGTCATGTCTTCTCCGCCTCATCCACGCCGCATCTTCTACGGTAATAGGTACAATAATCCTCCATCATTTCCAGCAAATCTTTGCAATTTATTTGTCATTTAAGAAAAGAATTTTGCAATTCCTTTGTTTCTGCAATATATGTTCTGCTGTAAAAAATGTCTGCAATTACTTGAATCAATAATTGTTCTGCTTTGTGTGTAATGCGATCTATATGTGCAGTGTGTGTGAGGTGTGTATGTGGTGCGAGCGTGTGTGTGTGCTGTGTATGTATGTGTGCTTTGTGTATGTTATTTGTGTGTGTATGTCACTGTGTGTGTATGTGCTTTGTATGTATGATGTGTGTTATGAGTGTGTATGTTTTGTGTGTGTTGAGTGTGTATGTTGTCTGTGTGTGTGTGCAATGTGTGTTTGTTGTGTGTGGGCGTTGTGAGTGTGTGTTGTGAGTGAGTGTGTGTGTTGTGAGTGTGTATTTTGTCTCAAATGTGTGAATATGTGATTGTCTAATGTGTAATGCAATGTGGCTTTCTGTAGATTTGTGTCGCCTTATGCTTATCGGTAAACATAAATAAGCCGATGTGAGTGACAATTTGGAGGCCAATGATGTCCTAATTTTCTGTAATTTGTGCTTGAAAGAAATTGACTTCGGTAATCTCCCAACCACACATTTCAATACACAACTGTTGTATTTCGAATTTTCGATATTTTAATGTTTACAAGTATTTTGGAGTACCTTTATATATTTGAACTGGGTCACACGGTCAAAGTCACCGCCAGAAGTTAATTATAAAGTAATTACATATTGCTAGATTCTTATTTTCAATATTTACGGCGTGTCACCGCATTTATGTCACCACATAATTATATAATATTTTTTTAAAAAATGAATAATATATACAAAACGCCAGCGCATTTTTGTCAAACGGTCATCTGTTCTGAACAGCTCTACAAACACGTACTATCGAAACAGATCTCTGTTTCCAAAAACCAGGTTCCAACAGCTTCATTTACAAACATGTATTTACAACAGTCCATTTTACAAACGCAGCCGATATACCAGGTGATCCCCTCAAAATATTCCTCAAGTGTATGAGCTCTAGTGTGCTTGTATTGGGATCAACCAGGTGATCCCTCAAGTGTATGAGCTCTAGTGTGCTTGCATTGGGAGCTTCTTCTATTTCTAGAGTGTCTTCCTCAACTTGGATAACTTCATCTTGGTGATCTCCCTCTCCAATTGAGGTTGGAGGAATGATCTTGATAAACTTTTGAGCATTTTCTTCAACTATCTCATCAAATCTTAACTCTTTCAGCCTTGAACATGCATCTTCAATGAAAACACTAGAAGAGCTTCTTTGTAGCATGCTCGTCTCATCAAATACAACGTTAATAGATTCTTCTACAACCAGAGTTTTCTTATTAAAAAATATATAATCCTTACTATGGCTACTATAGGCTACGAAAATACCTTCAAAATATTTTTCTCCAAACTCTGTACGATGATATTTCCCATTATTAAGTACATAGCATTTGCTGTCAAAAATCCTGAAGTAGGACACAGTCGGTCTCCTACCTTCCAGTAGCTCATAGGGAATCACACAATGACACTTATTGATCAACGCTCTATTTTGCACGTGACAAGATGTATTAACGACCACAGCCCAGAAGTACTCTGGTAGAGAGGAGTCAACCAACATTATAGTATATGTTTCAATGAGTGTTCTATTCCTTCTCTCTACAACTTCATTTTGTTGTGATGTATGCAGGGAGGAAAACTCATGAAAGATACCTATACTTAAACAGAATTCTATCACGGCACCAGATTCAAATTTTGTTCTATGGTCACTTTTGATTCTGACCACTGAACAGTTTAATTCGTTCTGAATTTGCAAGACAAAATTCGTGAACACATCAAAGGTATCTGACTTTAATTTCAGAAAGAACACTCAAGTAAAACATGAGTCATCATGAACAATTATCTGCGTATATGACTTACTTCCTAAGCTACGAACTTGCATTGGACCGAATAAGTCCATGTGTAGTAAATACAAGCACCTTGAGGAAACTTTATCAGCAATACACTAAAGATAACCCTTGTCTGCTTGCCCATTTATCATGTGTGATATGAACTCTCTTTAATGCACTTGATAGTCGGTGTGTCACGTACTAGGTCTTGAGAAAATAACATATTAATAGTTTTGAAATTAATACGTGCAAGTCTCTTATGTCATTGGTCACAAATAGATGCACTATCTTTTGTAACAAAACACACTGGGGTAGAAGTGTCTAAGCATAAAAAATTAAGACAAAAAATATTTCGACTCATAATGCTTGTAAACACCGTCTCCATAGTAGAGATCAATTTTATCAGGCACTAATCCTTGGAGAAAATAACAATAAAGTTTTTTTCACATAATTGACCTATGTTAATCAGATTATGTTCTAATCCTTTCACATAAGTCACATCAGTGAATGAGACTACACTATTAGAAATCATACTATAGCCTTTTGTAATTCCCCGGGTAGAGCCACCAAAGGTAACCTTTGGAGTGTCTTTGATAAGAGTATAATTTTGAAGTAGACTTCTTGTCTCGGTCAAATGCCGAGAGCATCCACTGTCCAAATACCAGATAGACGTTTTGTTGGCCTTTGGACATACCCGTAATCATAGATCATTTTACCTTAGGAACCCAATAAGAATTGGGTCCTTGGTTCCTTGTTAGCATACTCCTCCTACGAGTGTTAACACTATGAGTGGTCTGTCTCGCATGATTAACTTGAGGAGTTTCAATGTTTCTGGGATTAAACCAGTAATCTACACCAAAGTGATCAACTTTGCTGCAGCACCAAAATTCAAACCCGTTGTATCTTTTACAGGTCTCCTGCTTGATATTTGGAATGTGTGATCTAGTAAGAGTGGCTGACTTGGAGGTAGAAGTCTCATGGTGATAACACTCACATGAATTCTTCTTCTTAAGTTGCTTTTGAGCAACATGTTTCAGCATTGGAGCTTTCTTATCATTTGGACCATAAACATACGGATCATAGCTCTGTAGAGTAATCTCTTCATAAGTTGTTTTGAATACACTAGCACCGAAGTCACGCGGTCGAGTCCACCCTTGGTATCTATCAACCGGCTGAACGTAAGTTGGTCGGGTTAGATGTCCATAGGAAGTCTCAAAGGCAAATGGGTTAGAAGGGAATATTACCTTCTTAAACTTTATTTGACTTTTAGTTGCTTTACCTTTAGCTTCGGCACTTGCTTTCATAATAGTCTTATTCATCCTTCTAGCCTTAGCTCGCCTAGAGGACTTATTAGGAGCAGCCATATGGCCTGAACTAGTTCCTTTAGCCGGAGTAGAGAATTCAGCTATGAGAGGAAGGATAGTTTTGGGCTTGGAGAAACTTTCAACAAGTTTCTTTTCGGCAGCAAGCTGTCCTTCTAGCTTATGGATGATTTTCTCCTTTAGGATAAGGAGCTCGTGTGAACTGTTGTTATCATTGGCCAGGGCGTGGAGTTCCTCTCTTAGTGAGTTCATTCTTGCAACTTCCTCCCTTAGAGTGGTCTCCACAGCCTTAAGGGATTTGATCTCCTTGGCTTGAGTTCTAAAAACTTTCCTACACCGGTCATTGTCCTTGATTAGCTCTTTATACTGATCCATGATATCTGATTCATCATCAGAGGAACAGTCCTCATGATCATCGTCTGGAGCATAAGACTCCGAAAGAATGGTATGAGAATTTACCTCCCCAGGAAATTGGGCGTCAGCTTCTTCTCCGTCGGAGTGAGCCATGAGCCTGAAGTAGGCTTCTTTATCCTCACTTGACTCGGATGAGTCAGTGTCACTGAAGCTCTTCTACTTCTTTGCCATGAAGCACTTCTCCTTTTTTGTCGGGGGAGGACTTATGTTTTTCTCTTCTTCCACCCTTCTTCTTCTTATGACGGCAGTCCGCGATCACGTGACCTAGCTTATTACAGCAATAACACAAAATGTCAGTAGAATTATGTTTGTTCTTTTTAGATTTATACATGTCATTTATGTAACGTTTCTTTTGATGATATCATCGTGACGTGAACTTCTGTATGAGGAGTCTTTGCCTTTCATCTGTTTCTTCTTACTAAGAAACTTCTTGAACTGTCTGGAGAGAAGAGATAACTCTCCATCAGATAACTTTGAGCCCGAGGTGCTTGGCTCTGAGTCTTCTTCTTCACTTTCTTCCTGAGTGGGAGCAGGAGATGCTGCTATAGCCTTTCTTGAGCTATCTACCTTCAATGTAACAGACTTCTACTTTGATGAAGATCTGCTTCCCTCTTCTTCAGCTTTTTTGGAGTTGATTTGAAGCGCATAGGACATAAGCTTCCTGAAGAGGTTATGGGGGTCAGTGTCAGCCAGTCTCTCAAACTCCCTGATAGCACAAATCTTGTTATCTCATTCCTTAGTCAAGAATCTTAGGAACTTGTCGTTAAGCTCTCTATTAGTGAAAACATAGCCATAGTTCTTCAGGCCGTTGACAATCTTGAATAAGTTCTCATATGTATCATTTATTGTGTCATTGGGGCCTTGCTTGAAGGCCTCATACTTATGGTTCAAAAGGGATCTTCTATCACCCATTATATTTTTGGTGTCTTCCATCAAAACAATCAGAGACTACCACATTTCGTTGGCAGACTGGCAATGTTTTAGGTTCTGCAACATTGAATCATCGACTGCGCTTGTGATGATATTCTTGGCTTTCTTGTCTAAAGAGACAAGGGCAATCTCATCGTTGTCAGGATCCATCAGTTTCTTCGGTACTTTCTTGGTTGGATCGATAGTGTAAGCAATCATGGGGACATAGGGACCTTCTTCCACTATCAGGAAGATGCGGGGATCAATAGCTTCCATGAAGAATCTTACTCTCTCTTTCCACATGGAAACGTTACCCTTGGTGCACACCGGAAGCTTTGTAAAATCCTTAGATCTATCCATGCAAGATAATCTCTATGACAACTGGATGTAGATCTGTTCAAGGTGTGAACCTTTTTGTGAATAACCTCCATCTGATACCAATTAAAGTATCTAGTGGCCTACCTAAATCACCTAGAGGGGGTGAATAGGTAAGTTCTGCTCCTTTTGCGGAATAAAAATTTGAGAGTAATTAACACAGAAAATAACCAAGCATAACCCAAATGACACAAGAAATTTATAGTGGTTCCCCAATCTTGGGTACGTCCACTTTCCACCTCGCCTATCTAGAATGATGGCTAGCCTCGGCTACTTCACTAAATCTCGGATTGCAACAATCCTACAACTCGGAGCAATGCTCCTTCAACTCGGAGATAGCACACTCCTACAAACTCGGAGAACAAAACTCCTACAAACTCGTAGACAAAGCTCCTACAAGTGTTAAAATAATTGTTACAACAACAATAAAAACTTTATACTTTAAGATCTAAAATCTTCAAGGTTCTTCCTTCTTGAAAAATGAAAATCTCTATGAAGAAGTTGAGGAAGAAATCCCTAGAGAACTTTGATCTGAAAAGCTTAGGACCTAACACGATCAAGTAGATATTTGATGAACTTGAATCTATAATCTATCGAATCTTTTCTTCTTGGAATAGCTGGATCGAGAGAGGAGCAAAAATGAAGAAGGATGATGACGACGTAGGTTCTCCCGATCTTGAAATTGCAATTGTGATTCTGAATAATGTTGTTAGGGTTAGTGATTCCTCTAAAAGGACTTCTTATAGAACCTCGTCTAACGGCCTAAAATCATTAAGGAAGGATCCACGTGGCCCAATCATGAGGAACTTAGGTTATATCGAAATCCCGTCAGACGGTTTAAAAAGAAGTTTTCTGCAACCCGATTTCTCGAGAAGACATGATTTCTCAAGAAGGATTTGCTTTCTCGAGAAATGGCATAGCCTTCTCGATAAAATACTAAACGCAAATTCTTTGAACTGAAGGACAGATTTCTCGAGAAAGAAATTGTCATCTTGAGAAAAAAATACTTAGCTTCTTGAGAAACAATTTTGACTTCTTGAGAACTGCTTTGCTTTCTCGAGAACTTTACTTGGCTTCTCGATAATTCTTCAGGGCTTTCTCAAGAAAATAATTAAAGGTTGTTTTTGAGAATTTTTTGAGAAATTTTAAGTTTTCTCGAGAATAGCTTTACTTTCTCCAGAACTATACTTAGACTTCATGAGAAATACACTTCATCTTCTCGAGAAAAGTTCTTAGAAAAGTTTTCTCTGAAAAACTAATTCTTTTTTGTCAAAAACCAGCAACCCTTCCTTTCGTCCATTGTTTTAGTACTTGAAAATGAAGTGCATCCCAATAGAGAGGTTACATATGAGTCAACACCATGGGCCACACAATGAGGGATTACATTGCATAGTCTTGTGTTTAGTGACTCATTGTAAACTGGCATTTGTCTACACTTAGCAATAATGACCTGCAAGCATTCAACTAAAGAATAACATCAAATACATAATTAATTCAACTTATTTCAAGAGTGACTTCATATTAATCTATGTTATTGTGGATACAATACCCAACACCAACAGGTCACGAGGGTGACTCGAAGGCATGGCGATCAGGCATGCTGCGCTTTATGATGCCAGTTTCTGATCCTGACAGCTTTCAGCTTACACTCCCTAGGTCACGGGCGTGAGCTAGGAGCGTGACCTCTTCAACAACACCAGATTAACCTCTGCCATTTCTCCTTCCCACCATTTCCAGTAACAGTATAGACATGCCCTAGGTCACGGGCGTGACCCGCAGAACGGTGAATTTTGGCAATTTTCTCCCAATGTTCCAAGGCTTTCAAGAGCACGGTTCTGCACCTTACATGCCCCTAGTCACAGGCGTAACTCTACAAAAAAATTCCAATAAATTCCAGATTGAGAGAGGAGCCGAGGAATCATCTAGGAGTAAGCTAGGAGTAGATTTTAGGATGTTTTTGTAGCTTAATATCCAGTTATTGCATTTCTTTATTGTAATTTTTATTTCATAGATTAGCTTTGCTTTGTTTATTTCAATTCAAGAACTTTTTCTATCATATCTTCCTTTTTATGTAGTTTTTACATCATGTCAAGTAGCTAATTCAATTAGCACTTGATCATGATGATCTTTGAATGAAATAAACTTATTTTTCAAGCTCTCTTTATTTATCGCTTTGATTTACCTTTGATTTCAATTGTGTCGAATTCACTTTTCGATATTATGTTTGTATCTTAGATTTACCGAGAGGTTGTGGTTATAAGTAGATCACTGAAAGGTAGAAGGAGCCGCATGCACTCCTCAAGAGAGGATGACATGGATCTTGCAGGTTGAAGTCAAATCCAATAGCGGGGTTCACCGCATAAAGCAAGCTTAGTGGTTTCGATTGGCCGAGAGGTCTTAATTGGTCAAACTAAGTATAGTCAAGAGCGTATTCTCGAGAGAGGCGCTTTTGTAATTTGGGAACCTCCACAGTCAAAGTAGGTAGAATAAAAGCTTGAATTTTATGTATAGTTTATTTTATTTCAAGGTGAGTCTAGATCAAGTTCTATCTTTTATTTCATTGTCTTCCTTTAGTTTTAAATAACCTTTTTATTTACCGATAAAATAATATTAATTTGTGTGAGTAGAAGTAGTCAACAGGCTCCGAGTCTAATACAACACTTGATCTTATACTATAGAATGATAGGTACTCTTGTCTTATTGATTTAGAATTACACTCTAGCTTGAATTTTAAGCATCAATTTTTTGGTGCCGTTGCCGGAGATTTATTTTTGTTGATATTTTAAAAGCGTAAATTTTATTACTTTTAACATTGTCTTTCTTCACCTCTATTTCTATTTTTAATTTTCTTTTTCAAGTTCATTTCTATTAGGTAACCGTTATTCTTATTTTTTTATATAAAAAAAATGTTTTCACAATTGCCCGCCGCGCTTGCCAAGCTTGAAAATTACCTAAATATTTTGGAAGCTGCACGCAGGCAAGAAATTTCTTGTTATTATTATGGTGCTGCTCATCGAAATGAACAATGTTATCTTCATAATTATTATTAAACGTTTTCGTATGAAAATAATTTTTAAAATTATGAAAAAAAAATTTCTTATTTTAGTGATTATTCTTATTCAAATTTTCATGAAAATAATTTTTCCAATTTTTCTAATTTTCAAGAAAATAATTTTTCATGCTTTAACGAGAATAGCTTTTCCGAGTTAAATAATTATTCTTCCACCTTGGATGTTGGTTTTTCTTGTTCGCGAGATCATTCGGAAGGACTCCCGAGCAATGAGAACAATTATTTAGATCCGAATTTTTGTTCTTCTTTTATTTCAACGCAACCTTATTCTTCTAATAATGGGGAAGCTTCACTAAGACGCACAGGTCACGGGCGTGACCCTCAGGTTAATCTTATTTTTAGATCCGAATTTAGTTTTAAATTAGTTTATTTTTGTATTTCAGGTTAATCTGGGCTGCAAATATCAATTTGCAGCCCAGAGGACTGATCAGGAGAAGATACTGAAGAAATCTGGAAAAATCACATCTACACGCCCAGGTCACGGGCGTGACCCTCAAGTCACGAGCGTGACCAGCAGGCGTGACCCTTTCAGGACCTCCGGATTACATTTCTACGGCAAATTAAAATTACACGCCTATTACACGGGCATGACCAACAGGTCAAGGGCGTGACTCAAAGGTGTGACGATCAGGCGTGTCGTGCTTTATGAAACCAGTCTCGGATACTGACCGTTTTCAGCTTACATGCCCTAGGTAACGGGCGTGACCTAGGGGCGCGACCTCTTCAGTAACGCCAGATTAACGCCCATCATTTCTCCTTCCCCCCATTTTCAGTAACAGTATATACACACCCTATGTCACAGGCGTAATCTAGGGGCGTGACCTGTAGAACAATGAATTTTGGCGGTTTTCTCCCAACGTTCCCAAGCTTTCAAGAGGATGATTCTGCACCTTACATGCACCCTAGTCACGGGCATGACCAAGGGGCGTGACTCTACAGAAAAATTCCTATAAATTTAAGATTGAGCCAGGAGCTGAGGAATCATCTAGGAGTCAGTTAGGAGTAGATTTTAGGATGTTTTAGTAGCTTAATTTCAAGTTCTTGCTTTTCTTTATTGTAATTTTAATTTCATAGATTTAGCTTTGCCTTGCTTATTTCAATTCAAGAACTTTTTCTATCATGTCTTCCTTTTTATATAGTTTTACATCATGTCAAGTAGCTAATTTCAATTAGCACTTGATCATGATGATCTTTGAATGAAATAAACTTATTTTTCAAGCTCTCTTTAACTAACCTTTGATTTCAATCGTGTCAAATTAACTCTTTGATATTATGTTTGTATCTTAGAATTATTGAGAGGTTGTGGATACAAGTAGATCACTCAAAAGTAGAAGGAGTCGCATGCACTGCTCGAGAGAGGATGCAATGGATCTCCTAGATTGGAGTCAAATCCAATAGCGGGGTTCACCGCAGAAAGAAAGCTTAGGGGTTTCGATTGGCCGAGAGGTCTTAATCGGTCAACTTAAGTTTAGTCGAGAGCGTATTCTCGAGAGAGACGCTTTTGTAATTTTGGAACCTCTACGGTCGAAGTAGGTAAATTAGAAGCTTGAATTTTATGTATAGTTTATTTTATTCCAAAGGGAGTTTAGATTAAGTACTATCTTTTATTTCTTTTTCTTCTTTTAGTTTTAACTATCCTTTTTATTTAACAATAAAATAATATTAATTTGCGTGAGTAAAAGTAGTCAACAGGCTCCGAGTCTAACACGACACTTGATCCTATACTCTAGAACGACAGGTACACTTGCCATACTGATTTAGAATTACGCTCTAGCGTGAATTTTAACCATCAGTAGCTTCGGAGAGTTATGAGAAGTATGCAAACCAACGGAGGGCTGATCTGGAGTTCGTAGTTTGGTATATGGTTTTCTTGAAGGTTTTTCTGATGTCAGGTGTTAAGAGGTTTGGAAGGAACCACAAGTTGGATCCCAGGTATGTGGGACCTTTCCAGATTATTGAGCGTATCGGAGTATCAGCTTATAGGCTGTATTTGCCTGGCACTTTCTCTGCTGTTCACGATGTGTTTCATGTCAGCCTGCCGCGAAAGTGTGTGTTTAGTGATCGTCATGTCCTTAACTCGGTGCCCTAGTTGCAGCCTAATCTTTCCTATGTCGAGGAGCATGTTTGTATTTTGGAGACTTAGGATCGGGTGTTACGGAGAAAGACTATACCCATGGTCAAGGTTCTTTGGCGAAATTAAGATGTCGAGAGCGCGACATGGGAGTTGGAGTTAGCTATGAGAGATGCTTATCCTCACCTTTTCTCCTAGTTTCTCTTGGTAAGTATTTCTATCTGGTCACCTTTGGATACTTCCCTCCTATTTTAATTTCGATTTGTGTATCAAGTTTTGGGACGAAACTTCCTTTTAGGCGGAGTGGTTATAATGCTCCGGAATTTTTGATAATTTGTTTATCCCCTTTATAGCGTAATAGTGACATAAGGGCGTTACGTTGACACGTAGTTAGCGGGGCTCCGTCATTGGTGCGTAATTTTGTTCATTGAAATTAGAGTTTTCGACTTGGGAAAATTTAAGTGCTAAATTTCAAGTGTGTTTGTGAAGTTTGGTGGCGTTCTGAGCTTAATTGGGATCTCGGTGAATTTTATAAGGATTATGTTGTTTTAACTTCGAGAAATTTGAACCTGAGTTGGTTTGTTGGATCCTGATTTCGACTTCGTCGTTGGATTTGTAGCACCGTCATTTAGTTTTGGTGTGAATTTCATCGAAAACCGAGATGTTTTAGTAATTCTAGTCGTGTGAGATTTCTTGTAAATTATATTAATAAAATAATATTTTCTAGGTATATATATCTTTATCTTTATTATATAAGGAAACTCCTAATGAGGGCACGGTGTAACATTTAAAATCCAAAAATACTCTCATAAAATCGATTTTGATGGATTAACTTTGGAGTATTTTTGTCTTTTGGCCCAATCAGAACTTAATTAATCACTCACCTCAAATTCGCGATACCCGACTTCTTGGTTGCTTCTTCTGCTTAGGTAGGCAGCGCCAACGGCGTCATCTCCTCCTCTTTCTGCTTCTGCCGCAGCCCGTCGCAATCACGTCGCAAGCCCATCGCAACCCCGTCGCAAGCCACGCGTTGTCGCAAGCCCTGCGTCATCACAAGCCCTATGTCGTCGCAAGCTTCTGCCACGCACCTCCCCTGGCGCTTCGCACCTTCCTCACCATCACATGTTCCTCCCCTATTTTACCATCGTGCACTGCTTTCTCCTCCTCAAAAAGACCCAGCAGATTGCTCCCCTCCCTCGATCTACCTATTGTCGAGTACATCTCGTCGTTGGTGTACTTTCTCTGGTTGCAAGCAACCACAGGTAACACTTCCCCCCTTCTTCTTCTTCCTCCTATTTCTTCCTTTTATTCTTTTATTCCTCCGCCATTCCTAAATCCACTAAGGTATTCCTGCAGATTCCAGCAGATGCTGCAGACATTTGTGGTTAATCTTGACTGGATAAAAAATGCAGCAGCTGCGGGCTCCTGTGTAGCAGTTTAGTGCATGTTGTGTGAGTACTGTGCCATCAATAGAGGGAGAAATGCAATAGCAGTTTAGATGTTGCGGTCGGGAGAACTCTTGGTACATTCTTCTGTCTATTGATGCTACTATTGATTTTAATAGAGGGAGAAATGGCAGTGCAGCTACTCTGATGTGTTGATGCATCAAGGTATAGGAGATCGTTATATAAATGTGCCAACAGATATATTGCAAAGTACGACTTCGTTATCATGAACATTTTATATAACTAATTTCATGGTAATTTAGCTCAGTTGATATTGCAAAATATACCTTAACACCTGCACATTCATTTTAGGTCCAGAATGAATTTCAGAAGGCATATGAAAATGGAATTTTAAAGCAAAGAGAGTCATTTTCTGTAATTTCTCTCAGTTTCATATAATTTAACTTTTCACTTTCGTGTTTTTTAAATGGAATCATCTCAAGCTTTAATATATAAATCTTCTTGAGTTTTCAGTCTTTTTAATGGAAAGCCCAGTCACTACTAAAAACATTTTCTTTTGGGCGTCATAAGGATATATTCATTTAATCTTAGCCATTGAATAGAATCCACCGTTTTAATCTTGAATAGAATCCACAATCATATTATCTTTCTCAACATTATTATTTTTTTCAAGTGGTAACTTTTTCTACACACACAAAACTATCATTCAAATGCTAAATTTGGAGGAGGTTCTTAATTGCTAAGCTCAATGCATTGTAGTTTGTGTCGGAACTGATGCTGCGTTCAATGACTATATGGTGTTCGGGAAAATGACTAAACTATTTTTTTGTTACAGGAGTTCTCCCCCACTCTCCCTCTCTCTCCCTTTTTCTCTATGGTTCTGTTCGCACAGAGCACTTTGTTTGGTTTTATAAATTTGCTATCTATTATGTTTTGTATAAATCTGTCATCAGGCTCTATTTTTTTTAAAAAAAATTACATCTTTTACCTTTGGAAACTATTTTTGCTATCTACTATGTTTTATATAAATCTGTCATCATCGAGCTCTGTTTTTTTCAAAAAATTTACAACCTTTACCTTTGGTAATCCATTTGCTAGAGGTTTTTCTAGTCAGCCGCCCGCTACTACACGGGTAAAACCTCTGCTTTTTGTAGAGCACCAAGGGATTTGTTTCTCAGAGCTTTCAAATTCAAAATGGAATATATTGGTTTTGCATTGCTATATAAAAGTAATTTATTGTCATGCTATATCCTGACTTCTTGGGTAAATTCTTCATGGGAAGTATTAAACATTACTGGGGATGCAACTTTTTTCTGCCAGGTTCAGAAGGATAAGATTTTTATTTGAAATATTACTTGGGATATAAGCTCTAAAATTTAAAAATATGTGGCTTTCAATTTCTTAAAGAGGTACATTTTATGTAGAAATAGTTATAATTTTAAATTTAGGGAAACAGATCTTATAAAACTAATCCCAAAAGATGAATATATCCTTCCTCTTTAAGGAAATAGCTGAGTAGTAGATAAAAGCATGGAAACCTGCAATCCAGCAGGAAATCCTTTAATGTGTGGTTTGGATCTATATGCTTTTTTTTTTTTTTCTTAAGATGTAGTTTTGCAGAAATGGATATCAGAAATGATTTATAATTAATATTGTGGAGCTCAGTATTTCATTAATAAATGTGTTCTTTTTCCTTTTTGTGCTGAGTTATTAGAGGAAAGATGTTGAACTTAGTACTTTTGCAGAAACAAATTCCAATTAATATGAAATTCAATTATATATGTTGAATAAATAGTGTGAGAGCATATTATTAGTTTTTAAATATCCAACTATCTTCTACTATTAGGAGCAACTTATTATCTAACTCAATGTTTCAAATGCACCACGGGCATGAGTTGACTTCTCTATTTTTGAAGGCTTATTCCATTGTTCTTTACATTACATGCTCCACAATATAAGTTAACACATACTAATTTATGATTCATTTAGAACCTTAGCTATGTGACTTATTTTTGTATAGGACTGTCCATGGTGATTTTTGAGAACCTACCACGCCTCAAATTATTGAATTGAATTCGTAGCGCATGGTAGATAATGTGTGTTGTGGAATGAATTGAATTCGTCAACAATGTATCCCGAAACAGATGCTAGATATACGCTTGTCGACAATGTAACCAGTACATTTCCATCATTGGTGCGTTGAATGGTTTGCCCGTCAAATATTGCTTCTACTTAATGTTTCGCTTGCCGATTGTCATGTGTCACAGCCCACGTCGGGTGTCCCCGCCCCCTCTGAGTGTCGTCGTCCTCGCTACATGTCACCACCCATGTCGATTGTCGCCGCCCATGTCGATTTTCCCCTCCTCCCTGATTGTTTCCGCCCTTGCCGATTGTCGTCAACTCGGCCGCCACTCTCGAGTCTTGACACCTGTCGTCTCCCCCGCGTAGTGCCGCCTCCCCGCCGATTATCGCTGCCCCCGTCGATTTTCGCCGCTTCTGCTGATTGTCTCCTCCCCTGATGATAGTCACCGCCCCGCCAATTGTTGTCGTTCCCTTCAAGTGTTGTCTCTCCTGTCGAGTGTCTTCGACCCAGCCGAATGTTGTTGCCCCACCGATTGTCGTCGTCCCCATCGATTGTCACCGCCCCCGCAAAATGTCGTCGCCCAGACCAATTTTTTCCGCCCACCGAATGATGTCGTCTGCCGAATGATGCCGCCCGCCAAGTGTCGCCACCTGTCGAATGTTGGCGTCCCCATCGAATGTTACCTCCCCCGCTGATTGTCGCCACCTCCGCTGATTGTCGCCGCCCCCACTGATTGTCGCCGCCCCAGCCGAATTTCGCCACACACACTAAATGTAGCCACACCGGCCGAATGTCTCCATCCCCGCTGAATGTCGCAAGATAGTAACCAAAATTTTGAGAACGCAAATTTTGGTTAACTCAACAAGCACTTCAAATAACAAGATTTTGGTCTGCCCGCCATAAGTGAAGGTTTTGATGGTTTGCACAACTTCTCCAGCCTAATAGAACAAGAATTTTCATTCTCAATATTTGATGATGGCATTGCTAGCATGGGAAAATATACATTCATTGTCGTCCCTCGACGAATGTCGCCCCCACGACGAATGTCGCCCCCACTACGAATGTCGCCCCCACGACGAATGTCGCCTCCACAACGAATGTCGCCCCCACGACGAATGTCGCCCCAACGAAAAATGTCGCCCCCACAAAGAATGTCGCCCCACAAAGAATGTTGCCCCCACGACGAATGTTGCGCCCACGATGAATGTCACTCTCACGACGAATGTCGCGCCCACGACGAATGTCGCGCCCATGACATATGTCGCGCCCACAACGAATGTCGGGCCCACGAAGAATGTCGGTCGAACGACATATGTTGCGCCCACGACGAATGTCGCGCCCACGACATATGTCACGCCCACGACATATGTCGCACCCACGACATATGTCGCGCTTACAACGAATGTCGCGCCCGCGACATATGTCTTGCCCACGACGAATGTCACGCCCGCAATGAATGTCGCGCCCACGACAAATGTCTCCCTCACGACAAATGTCGCCCCCAAGACAAATGTCTCCCCCTTGACAAATGTCGCACCTACGACGAATGTTGCCCGCACGGGGTCCCCCGTGCACCACTACTTGTGTATATATATACACTTATAAATTGAAACTATATTCATCGCCTTCCCCAAACCGTCGGCCCAAAGAGCGGAAGAAGAAGTGACGATTCGGACAACGTGTAGTCTTCCGGCCTCCACTTATGGGAGATCTGGTGCGCTAAACCCTCGACGGAGCATAGATTCAGAAAGCTCTAGTGGAGATCTTCGTGTGCACAGTAAGATTTTCTCGTTTCGTGGATTTTTGATGTTAAGGTACTTGACCTTAACCCTTGTTTTACCCCGAAAAGATTCAGAGATCGTATACAAGGGATTTTTGCAGCCGATCCTTGAGGCAAAGCACTTGAGAGACCGGTTTTCAGAAAATTTTGAGGCAAGTGGTGATTTCTCCCCCCTTGCTAGTTCCTTTGTTCTTATTTCCCCTTTAACTTTCCTTCGTAGAATGTAGTAGTGTAGGATTTTCGGCAAAGGCCAATTCATCGGGTAGAGCAGGATTCGGTCTGAGACCATGTCATATTCATCGAGTGAAATTCGTCAAGCATTCTCGACGAATTCGTCGAGTGAAGCAGTCGAGTGATGTTGTGAGACTGAGTCTCTTTTGTCGAGTGTTTTGATTTCGCCAAGTGTGATTCGTCGAGTATTCTCGACAAATTCGTTGAGTGACTGCAGTATTTGGTATCGAGTGTTTTAATTTTGCCAAGTGTGATTTGTCAAGTATTCTCGACGAATTCATCAAGTGACTGCAGTATTTGGTGTCGAGTTGTTTGATTTCACCAAGTGTGATTCGTCGAGTATTCTCGATGAATTCGTCGAGTGACTGCAGTATTTGGTGTCAAGTGTTTTGATTTCGCCAAGTGTGATTCGTCGAGTATTCTCGATGAATTCGTCGAGTGACTGTAGTATTTGGTGTCGAGTGTTTTGATTTCACCAAGTGAGATTCTTCGAGTATTCTCGCCGAATTCGTCGAGTGATTTTGGAATTTGTCGAGTGAAGCTGGAATTCGTCGAGACTGACCTTGATTGTTGAGTCGATTCGTCGAGTATTATCGACGAATCTATGCAGACTTAGAAGTTGTTCGTCAAGTGACCTTCCAACTCGTAGAATATTATCGATGAATCTGTGTGTACTAAGAAGTTTTTCGACGAATGACCTTCCTATTCGTCGATTATGCCATAGAAAATTTTTGGTTTTTCCTTCTTCGTCGATTGAGGAAGTTTGATGCTATGTTTTGGGTTTTATCGGTGCTTTAAAGTTTTTTAATTGTGGCCTTTGGGTGACAGTGGATAAAGGACCACCACCCCAATGCCAGTTTGTGAATCATAATGCCTGGTGGGTTTTCCTTTTCTTCTTATTGACTCTCGGGTTGTGTTGGACAATGTTGCCACCACCACACTGCCTTTTTGAGATGTTTGGTTTGATGGTTTATGTTGGACAATGTGGCCACCAACTCAGTATCGGTTTTACTAGTGATAATGATTCACGTGTTTGAGCTGATCAGTCTCTTCTCTTTTTATTTTATATACACATATATTCATATGCATACTTTTGCAGATGTTAGCAAAGTATGGCTTCATATCGCACTTGGTGCACCTCCTCAAACTTAAACCTCTGTAAACTCTTCATTACATAATATTTTAGGATTTATGCTATGATTTGACAGCTGTTCTGTTTTGGGTTGGTAACCCTTTGACTTCTCTTATTTATTTGCTTATGATCTGTATTGTCACTTGTTAATTCTTGCCGAGACGTTCTTTCTTTTGAATGCCTCAGACTCGGAGCAGTGGCGACCTGGGTATTTAGAGTTGGTGGTTCTTGGCGCGGGCTTGGTAACAGTAGTTTCCTCCCCTCACCTTCGTGATGTAGTACAGTTGCTCTTGTTTTAGGTCTGACATAGATTTGTTCTGTGAGTTCGTGTCAGGTTGTTGACGCCCACGGTGAATTGTTTTAGATGATAGACTATTTGCTAGCTGTTATGCTAATTTCTTGTTGTTTGTGATACTTACTTGCTCTCTAGGATGGTTTTATGCTAGGTTGTACGGTAGTTATTTTCAAAGTATAAAAGATAAATATCTTTATCTTATAACCATAAAATCTCTTTAAATCAAATATCACTCTATTTTTAACGAACGTAAAAGCTCTTTTGTACTTATACTAAATCTAAAGGTATGCATATCATGATTAGACCTAATGTAAATTCATACCCACATAGGATAATAAATGAAATAAACAAAGTATTTTGCGTCACGTATATGTATATTTTCACCCCTGGACTAGTTGATCCACTGAGCCGAGGGACACAGCCAATTAAACTTAAACTCGAACAATATCTTCATCATATTAAACCTTAGAATTTCTTGAAAAGTGTTAAGAGTGGGTTCTTGCTTGAGCGTCTACAGTTTTCCCCTGTACAATGTGGCATTACGACGTGTGTTTTCTCTTACTCTGATACATTATTCAATGTTGAGAAAATGCAAGTTGTGACAAAAATGCTTGAATGTGTCTGAGCTGCTAGTATAGGAAGCAGTTCCCTACAAAAGGAACATCTAAACGTACAGCTGGTGATTAATGAGGGTGTCGGTCATAGTGCTGGCTGAGGTACTGGTCATAGTGTTAGCTGAGGTACTGGTCGTAGTATTGGCTGAGGTATTGGTGGGCGTGGGGTGCCTAACGGGGCTGTGGTGCGTGCCAGAACGGTTGGTGGCGGCATTACTGCCTCCTATATTGGAACTATCATCAAGGGGAGAACTCCCACTCTCGCCCTCGTGGGGCCTCTATATACCTCCTATGTTCTTGAGCTACCATCCTCTGGTCCATGTGTAAGGTAGTGACATGGATGGTGAATTTGTGTAAGGAGGTCTGTGTAATCATGATCAAGGCCTGACAGATATAATTGCATAAACTCAGAAGAACCTATAAACTCTGCCTTTATCTAACATTGTAAGGATTCTCGCAAAGCAAGTAATGTGTACAAACTCTTGCTGGTACTCTTATACTGTCCTATCTCTGTATCGTATCTGCAGGAATCTCTCCTGCAACTTAGATCGATTGGCATCTGGTATAAAGTGCTCCAAGAATGCCTCTAAAAATTGTCCCCAGATATCATGCTAAGAAGTCGTTCTCTGAACATAAAGCGACTGACTCCCCCCCCCCCCCCCCCCCCCCCCCTCCAACATTTACGATTATATCCCTCGAGTAAGGTAACTCTTAAGGGCATGTTGGCCACTGCTGGGCACGTCATTCTAACCAGTAGCTCTTCTACCCGTTCCACCCACTCCTCTGCCTGCATAATTGTCTCTGTGCCTCGAAACATAGGGGGCCGAAGCCCACATAAATTCATCAAGAGGTCTACAAGAATAGTTAACTGCAGATGTGGCTGTGTGATTGCACCCTATAAGGTGGTAAGCAAAGTTGTCAGAGACCGCCCTAACTTTGTCTTTGCAAAAGGAACCGTAGGGGAAGAAGGAGCAACATGAACATGTGGTGGAGTCGAGAGGTGGTACTGATCTCTGGAAGGTGATCTCTCGTTACTCGACTCTAGTATCTGGAGAAGTAACATGAAAGAAGTCAAAAAATTGCAAAGTAAGGGATTTGCAAAAACTGACTAAAGAAGAATTGAAGTTTGTGCGGGTGTGCAACTGTGTAGCCTAGAATCCTTAAACTTCTATCCTAAAGTGTCAAACAGGCTTCTGCTACATAGTCATCCCGAACCAAGAAAAAAATAGGGAAAGGAAATATTTTGAAGATGCCCTACATTAATGGATCATGAATACTTTGATCCCATTGCAGTACCCTCCCCCAAAAACTGCAACCAGTCGGGTCAAAAATGGGCCTTACTATCCACAACAGCCACCCTATGCTTTCCAAGTGGTAACAGACCCACCCTTTAAGCACAAAATAATTGTCTTGTCAGACAATGAAAACTCATCACATCACATCATATCATACATTTAGAAGCAAATCATAAACCAACATACTTACATATATAATAAAGGCGATAACCACTGTGTATACATAAGCCTTGTGATCAAAATAAGAATTATTACTACTACACTCACCAAACTCTGTGTTACACTCTCAAGGGTCATGTCTCTAAAGTCGGGAGAAGAGACTGGTGCATCGGCTTGTGCAGGCTCTATAACAGGTACACTCTCAAACGGTTGTTGGGCCTCACGCTGCTCCATCTCCTAAAAATGGTGTACAAGAACACATTAGTCGCAAAAATAGTGGATACACACCTCCTCCCCAAGATTCCTAAGGCTTGGGACAAGAATGAGTATTATAAACAAAATAGATGAAGCAGCATAGGTTAGCAACATTATATAAATAAACAGGGTATTACGCTAGGAGCAAGGTATAGTAGTAAATTTTTGTAATCATCAAATACATAAGCAATTATTTAAGAGTAACTCTACGAGCTAGCGCGCAATCAAGCATGTGTTCATAACCTACAATAAATCTCTATGTCAACATGGTTTGTTCGCTTCTTTTCCAGTAGGTTATCAAACTCCGCAGGCCTCGCCGATGTGGTCATTGGTGAAACTGGCTGATCCTGCCACTTCTGGGTGTGGTCGTATCGCACTACCCAATCCCCAATGTACAGCTTATTGTACTCTTAGATGTGAGAAACATACGGCGATAACTGCAATCTAGACAACCAGCGGAGGGACCCAGCGGGGCACAAAATACGACTGATCTCTTGGGGTGCTTTTCTCCATATTGTCTAGAGTTGTCAACCTTCAAGTACTTGTAGGAACAGTCCATGGGCATGACCGACCCGTCACTTCTCACCGCAAGTAATTTACAAACATTTCAATAAAGTAAGCAATTGGCACCTTTCGAGCCTGCAGTGGCTTGCCCTACTCGACATGAAATAATTCAGGCAGGAAACCGTCCTACATATAGTATGATCATACCGCTCTACTATAGGCAAGGAGTAGGAAGATCGTGGGAGCCCATTATTTAGGATTAGACTTGGAGGAATACCTCATCTTCGAGTTAATCTAGCTAATGCTCAACCAAAATAAACCGCTTATCATAGTGGGCCCCGAAATAAGGTGTAGAGGTGAAAGGAGTAGTAAATTGCAATAAATAATTACGGTAATTAAATACTATTGTTAATAAAGTACATGAATTGAAATATTGAACTTAAATAAGAGCTATACAAAAATAAATTGCAGTAACTGAAATGCTAAATAAAAGAACAAAATAAGAAATAGTTCAGTTCTGTAGTTCCATCTTCATTTAAGGAGGTAAGTTCGGTTTCATCTCCATTGAATGAGGCAAGTTCACTTTCATCTCAATTTAAGGAGCGAAGTTCAATTATTTTGTCCAATCATAGGAGACTTCTCCGTACATATGAGACAAATCCATTCATAGGAAGCAATACTGTTCATAAGTGACAACTCTGTTCAAAGGAGGCTTCTTTTATAACTTTGTGGCGGGTTCTTTGTATTTTGTCGCATTAGAGTTTGCCGACTTATCTGAGGCTAATAAGTATTTTAGTTGAACTTCTTATGATGATTTATGGGGCTTTTGTTAATATGTTAAAGCTTTAATATAAATGTACACCTCTCGTTATAGTCATCTGATTCGATCGTCAAGATTTAGATATTCTCAAGAGATTTATCACGATCTTTTAACCGCAATTGCTTGCGTCAGGGCAATTCAAGTTATTTATTATTACTTGACGTAAATTCTCCCGATTTTCAACCTCTTTTAATTGATAAATATCAAAAGGTATCGGAAAAATTCAAAATTCAAACCAAAGTTGGACTTGCCCTAACATTATCCCCATAATTTCTTCAAGTTAATTTGAGCTTTATGTATTATTAAATTAATTGTTCGTCACACATAAATCCTTGTATTAAATTCCAAATAATACAGTTACTAAACCAAAAAAAATTCATAAATTTTACTGAGTTTTTATATTATCGTGGAGGGCCTTCCATGAATTTATCAAAATTTATTTCATAAATTTGACGCTCTCAATAATTTTAAAAAGTGTGACTTGGACACTATTTAAAATCTTAAAAATGTGTAAACTCTTCAAAAAATTTATCAAAAAATTTATCAAAAAATTTCAAAGAGTGACTCCAATCCCACAGTCATCCAAAAAGTTTCTCAAAATTTTATTGCAAAAATAAGGGCCTCAAATAATTAAAAAACAGTAAATTCAACTACTTTAAGATCTTTAAAAATACGAGGATTATTTATAGAATTCCCAAAATTTATCTGGGGTTGTATCATCCTCCATATGGCATTATATACAATTTCTACACATTTTAGTTTGGTTGAATCCCCTCTGGCATTTTTTATAATAAGAAGGGCTGATTTGATTAAATCCTTAAAGACAACAGAGAACCATCAAAAATTTCTAATTATTTATGGTAGATGTATATGGGCTCGGCTCCAGAAATGTTCCTAAATTTTTTCAGAATTTTCTGATTAGTTTTGATATCACAGATAATTCAAAAATGATGAAACAATCGAAATTTAATTATTAAAATATTAAATCTTGCTGTAAAATTCTCAAATTTTTCTAGGACAGAGAACTTTTCATTTTGCACATCTCTTATGTTCAAAGTTTTTCTATTCAAGCTCTAGATTAGCCGCAAAAAAAATCAAAACCTCTCAAACTTAATGATATAGACATTACACAAATATTAAGGAATGTTCTGCGCCTGAGATGGAGCCACAGATTCCGTGCATCGGCACCACAGTGGACCTGGAGTTCATACGGTATGGGAAAATAATCATTAGTTTGCAGTCTACATGGTAATCACGGCCATCTGATCCTGATCACGAGATTAGAAGGCATATGTGCCTCCCTGAAAGCTTTAAGCTTACGGGATTTCTCCACCATCGTCCATTCACTGGAAGACTGCACTACCACCCTCGGCTGACATGTCAGGGGCTGTGCTTCCTCCAGTGATGGACTTGTTGGGTCCGGCGTTCCTTCACTTGATCCGTGGCGCTCTTCTACTTATTTAAGAAATTAAGTAGCACCCTTTCCAACAGTCCGGGCTTTTGGTGCAGTTGGGTATGCGCTTGATCCTTCAATTGGTATCAGAGCTAGGTTACGAGTTCAAGACCGGGGGAGCGCTATTTAAATCCTGATTTTTCTCTTCTACCTGTGTGGGTCCGGCGGGTCAGGCAACCGTGGACATGTGGTAACCCCACCTCTGAGCCGTGAAACCGTGGACATGTGGTAACCCCACCTCTGAGCCGTGTGGGCCATGTGGTAACCCCACCTCTGAGCCATGTGGGCCATGTGGTAACTCCACCTCTGAGCCGACGGGTTGTGCTGGACGCCGGAGGGGGGGGGATTGTTGGGTCTGCCATTCCTTCACTTGACCCGTGGCGCTCTTCTACTTATTTAAGAAATTAAGTAGCACTCTTTCCAATAGTCCGGGCTTTTGGAACAGTTGGTTATGCGCTTGATCCTTCAATTGGTATCAGAGCTAGGTTACGGGTTCAAGACCGGGGGAGCGCTATTTAAATCAGAGGTGGGGTTACCACATGTCCACGGTTGCCTGACCCGCCGGACCCACACAGGTAGAAGAGAAAAATCAGGATTTAAATAGCGCTCCCCCGGTCTTGAACCTGTAACCTAGCTCTGATACCAATTGAAGGATCAAGCGCATACCCAACTGCACCAAAAGCCCGGACTGTTGGAAAGGGTGCTACTTAATTTCTTAAATAAGTAGAAGAGCGTCACGGGTCAAGTGAAGGAACGTCGGACCCAACAATCCCCCCCCCCCCCCCCCCCGGGTGCAACTCTCAGTCTTCGTACACATTAAAAATTCTTGAGAAATTTGGGATGGGAGACTGCAATAGCTCTCAAGTTCCGATGGAACCAAGGCTCAAATTGAGCAAGACGGGCGATTATCCTTTGGTGGATCCTACGGAGTATCGGAGGATTGTTGGGTCTGGCATTCCTTCACTTGACCCGTGGCGCTCTTCTACTTATTTAAGAAATTAAGTAGCACTCTTTCCAATAGCCCGGACTGTTGGAAAGGGTGCTACTTAATTTCTTAAATAAGTAGAAGAGCGCCACGGGTCAAGTGAAGGAACGCCGGACCCAACAGGACTGGCATCCTAGCGCCACAAAAAGCCTACGAAGTTTTCCATTACAGGAAGAACGCCTCGGGTGCCGCTGAAGCTCCATTTTTAGGCGGCACCACCTCCTCCCCTCTATCTGGGGAGGTTTTGCTGACTCTCCCCTAGTGAGGGGCATTCCCCCAGCACCACCCCAAAGAGCTGGGAGGCTCATGTTGCTCAGCCACCACCTAAGCTTATAGTATGCCTTAGGTGATGGCGCCGACGCTCCGACAGATGAAGCCCGCACACAACTCATCAGTGAGCTAGGGAGGGATTTCTGAAGCTCTCGAGCAGAATTTCCATTAGGGGCGGTGGGCTCGGGCTGGATTTTCTTCGGTAGTGTGGGGGCAGGGCAGGGGTGTGGCTGGATAGATTGAGCTTGAGGGGCGGTGTGAACCCTTCTAGGATGCAGGGAGCCCTTGTATAGGCTGGGGAGGAGACACCCTTCCCTTACCCATCAATGTGAGATTAATTCTCAAAGAGGGAATTGGCTTTGGCCTTCTCTAGCTGGATAGGGCAAATGGCAGTAATCTACAGGGTGAAGGACATCCAAGCGGGGGGGGGGGGGGGGGGGGGTGTGGGGGCTTGCTATGGGCTTGGGGGAAGATGAAAAGAAAGTGAAGGGGTGGCTTTAGCTTGTTGGGATTTTTCCCAAGGCCCATCCTTCAAGGGAAACCTTACTGATTTTTAGGCCCATGTATGGTTGGGGAGGTGGGCCCAAAGAGGCTTGAGAAATTGGCTTCAATTGGACTTTTTAAAGAAAAAAGGAAACTTCATTTTTGAAGGGTTTGACCAAAGTCAACCCTATAGTGATTCCCCCATATGGGTCAAGGTCAAAGTAGATCCAAATCATCGAGTGATGAGCCATTATTGGGGTATTGGAGCAATGTTGGTGTGTGCATATTTTACATTACACCATAGAGCTTGATTTGACTAATTTTGACCAAACAATGTCGAAATTAAGCCTAGTGAATTCAGTCGCTCTCGTGTTGACAATATGGGTCCAACGTAATTGACTGGGGTCAATTTTAAGTTCATATGCTCAATATTCAAAAATGACATCGTCGTGATGCGCAACATTACTCAAAAAGGTCATATTCTCCAAATTTCCCGTATCGAAATGAAACAAGTTTCGTTGCACTTGTATTGACTATACGATTTCAATGCAATTGACAGAACTAATTCGAGGAATGCATGATCAATATACAAAATTGGCATCATCGTGACACAATACACAAAATGGTCATATTCTTCATATGGCCTCCAATTGAAACAAAACAAGTTTTGTTGCACTTGTATTGACTATACGAGTCCAATGCAACTGACATAACCGAATTCAGAGCACGTGTGATCAATATACAAAATCAGCATTGTCATGACGTCGTGACGCATCACTCAAAATGGTCATATTCTCCATATGACATCAGATTGAAACAAAATGAGTTATGTTGCACTAATATCGACTATACGAGTCAAATGTAATTGACAAAACTCAATTAGGAGCACGTATGCTCAATATATAAAATTAGCATCATCGTAACATACTACTCAAAATGGTCATATTCTCCATATGACCTCGGATTTGAACAAAATGAGTTACGTTACACTCGTATCGACATTACGAGTCGAATAAAACGAACAAAAGTCAATTCAAAACATGTATGCTAAATATACAAAATTTGGGTAACCTCAGATCTTTAGGGTACCATACAGGTGTCCGGGTCATTTTTATTGGGTCAACTAGGATGCTAGTAGCTCAATCAAAGTCGGGATGTTATACATAGTTTTAATCTTGATATTGAGTAGATTGAAACATGACATAATTTATCACTTCATTACTCTTGTGTTAACATATAGATTAACTGAGATATAACATGTATTAATGATTAATTTTACTTGTTGATATTTTCTTTTGATGTTACACATACACGTGTCATTATTTTGTCAATCACATGAATGCACGAATACATGGTTGTTATACATGACACAGGCGATGTTGCTTTGCAATAATTCTATAAATCACATAACATTGTATGATATATCTTGTGTATTTAGATTTGTGTTGTGTCCAATACTTGTGATTAGTTATATATAATAAGTGATAACAAGTGTTGTCAATTTCAAATGGTATATGTTTTGATTCCTCTGTGTTTTGACCCATGTACTTAAATTCTCCGCACTTATTTTGGCCACCCCTATATTTATCATGCATATCTTCATATGTGTATATTTTTTTTTATATGCTTATTCCGCTATATCACTCCATGTTTTAAATGTTTCGATCATACTCACCTCTTTTGATAATATCAAAGGGGGAGAATAGAAATTTCATGAGCTAGTCATATGCTAGTCATCTAGGAAAGTTCATTTATATGGGGAGATAATAGTATTAAGTACACATAGATAGGGGGAGCACACATATAGGTGGAGTCATATTACTAGAGCAAGTTCACACTACATGTTTCTCATTTTTAATAATATAAACCTATTCATGCTACATATTTCTCATTTTTATACTGTACCATGTTCTATCTTGTTCTATGTGATTTATATTTCATGAATGAGATTTGTTATTATCAAAAGGATGAGTTTGTTGAAACATGCATTATACATCTCTCATGTTTGATAATAACAAATCATAAGTTGTATTTGATCATACATGTTTTAATTTCTGTATAATGTGTGATATCATGCATGGACTATAATGTTGTGAGTTACCGTTGGCTCTAGCGTTATTGTCGTATGCTAGCTCAGATTATACATGACAATTGAACTTGCTCAAGACAAAGGCAAATGTCGACTATACATGCCTCACAATGACTAGACATGCCTAATATCGACTGGGCATGCCTCATATCGTCTGGACATGTCTCATATCTACTAGACATGTCTCAAATTGACCAGACAACTCCCGTTTCGACTAGAAGGCTATGTCAAAGGAGCACGTCGACCAAAAACCACAATATCGACTATAAGGTGCTACCATCGAGTGTTAGACATACCGCCGACGCTAGTAATATTAACTCGAATGCTCTTGTTTACTGGATGACTGGAATGTCAGCTAAAAGAATCATATCGACTAGACACTATAACAAGGTGTTAATGATGTCACTGACACTAATAATATTTGCAAGATAGTTTATGCCGACTTGAAGGAGCATATCAAAAAGATAGCAGGTATCATCTGAATGCCAGAGCTACCACTAGCGCTAACCCTAACGCCTTACGCTAGACTTATCAACTTCAAAGGAGGATCAACTAGACAGGCTTGTGTCGACTTGACACTGCAAGTTAACTGGAAGGTCATATCAGCCAAACCAAGCTAACGACTACCATTACGTGCCACTGATAACATGTTCCGCTTCCTTAAAGTCCACGTCAGTGATCAATGTGATCAACTTGGGAAAGTGGTGAAGACCATAGAAGGAAAATTTACTGCCACTCCGTGGTAGGACCTACTGCTCTGTTGTAACAGAGGCTTGGAAGGAAAGAACCACCACCTTCCTTATCTGTTGAAGATCATCCGTCCAAGATTCCAAATGAAGCAAGGTTACCATACTGCGCTAGAGCTAACGCTCTGAGTAACGAATGTACACAAGAAAAGCTCTGTTGCATTCCTTACGTGGAGCAAGACAACTTGACAAAGATACGTGTACAGAGCTTACCACCGCGAGGTAACCTTTCGCTAGTGGTAACTTAATGATAGTTTGTATAAAATAATTTCTCTTCCTCTTGATTCACAATGTACACAACAGAATGACTAAGACTTTTTGAACCGCCTCTACAGCACGGACCTACTATCTTGAGAGATCGAGAGAAAAGAGAACTTGCACCTTTCCATTCTTGAATGAAGATCCCTATAGAACATATTCAAGAATGACAATCAGAAGACGATCATGTGCCCAATGAACGAGAATCACAAGCACCAAACTCTCACAGTTCTACGGAGAATTATTTATGAGGGAGGATAAGTTTTCACTTTCTACATCTCTACTTGAATTTTCTATTTTCTTCTTTGTTCCGTGTGCCGGGAAAATCGACCAGGAAGGCCGTCGGAATCCCGGGATGATTCCATGAGAAATCATCCGGGGAGGGTGTATAGGTTGGGGAAATCTAGTGGGCTGGAAGACCTTTCAGGGGGGGGGGGGAAGGCAGAGAGACGGCTCAAAGACCTTCGAGGTGAAGGGAGAGAGCCAACCATTCCTCAGGGAAGGGTCGGTATAGAAACCACGAGCTCTTGTTATTCATTGCCTACGCTCTTTGTCGTCATGGAGTTCTAGTTTTGTAATTGTAAAAATTATTTTAACATTTAATGAAATCAAGTCTTATGTTTCTGATCTATAATTACATTCATCTCCGAGGCATTATTTGTGCATATACTGATACGATTTTTCAATAGCTCTAGAATATGGTTACTATTGATACCGTTGGCGGTACCCCTCCCACCCCGTGCTAGATTCCTGAGAGCATATTCTACTTGCAGAAAATTCTAAATCTCCAGTATCCTCTCTAAGTTTGGCCACTAGATCCAACTGGAACACGAACCATAATAATAATTATCCAGTTGCTAATTTTTGCCCGTAGTGCATCAGGTGCTCCATCGTATAAATATTGAATCTGGATAAACAAAACATAGAACTTAATAAACATTTAAGATAAATAAAATTGATACAAATTAATAATCATGAAATATACCAGTTGTGGGAGTGTAGCCTTATGCATTGGATTTGGTAATGAATCATAAAATTCCCATTTTCCTGTTTGATCCAACACACAAGCAAAGCCCAATAGCTGCCAAGTTGGGCTAACAATAAAATAATATAAACAGTCTTCATAGATACTGGGATAATGCGCAATAAGATTTTGTTATTTCTCACATTATGGCTTTTATAATACTACACGATGATGGTCAATATTGTTAGTGCGCTCGAAGCATCCCATATGGCCGTCAAGTTTGGAACAACCTCCACGTTTCCCCAAGAAAGGGTATTTATATACGTAACCCTAAATCCCCGATGACGGGTTATTGGATGTCATCTGGATCCTAAACCTAACCCGTGAAGCACCTATAATATCTAATCAATATACCTTAATAATCTTCTCTTATATTGTATATAGATGTTAACACAAAACAAGTTACTTAAAACTAAGGTTAATAACGACCAAAAATAAGTTTTTCCAGAAAAACATAAACATGAGTTTTAGATAACTGATAAACTAAACTCAAACAAGGGTTCCAAACATGAAAAGGAAAGCGGAACTAAAAAACTCAAACTGATAATTGATCTATACAAATAGCAGATCATCTTCATTCGGGTCGAAATCAAGTATCTCTCCTCCAATCTCCATTTGATATGCAAAAAATTACAACAAGAATGTCATGAGATAAATCTCTATGAATTATGACATTTGCTATCAAAAGTAAAGTGATTAGTACTAGCAGTAAAAGAATGTAATACTTTAATCAGGAAGAAAGAATCACAAATCAGAATCTCAATCTAATTTACAAAAAAAAAATTGATTTCAAAGAATTAAACCATGCTCCATCAATTATTAAGATTATTATTAACAATTTCACAATTATGTTATACCATCAAGTTTGAAATGATACAAC
Source organism: Platanthera guangdongensis (assembly GCA_039583875.1). Classification (NCBI taxonomy): domain Eukaryota; kingdom Viridiplantae; phylum Streptophyta; class Magnoliopsida; order Asparagales; family Orchidaceae; genus Platanthera; species Platanthera guangdongensis. The sequence goes on from CM077167.1 coordinate 95,414,108, forward strand.
AAGATGTAACTATTATATCATCAAGTTTGGAATGATATAACTAATAATCATAATATCAGGGCATAAATCAACAACTTCAATATTCCTTTTTGGAATTATATCCAAATCAACATTTGAATAAAATAATTGCGTAAGTGATCAAGTTTGAAATAACTGAAAACTATTCATCTCTACCTTTCATCAGATAGCATCTAAAATACTTCATCGTACTCAACTCTAGATGCTTGAATGTAAGCACACTACAGTTCTAAAATTTAAAACATAAGCAAGGTATTAAGTCCTACTAAATATACATTAATCCCATCACCCGCGATGTTTTAGTTATTAGAACCTTACATAAACATTTGATAAGGACATATGCAACATTATCTTTTGATCTCACGCCCAAAAGGGAAATTATCCTCTGACTGGTGAGATAGGTCAACCAGACCTATTTCATCATAAGCTGCCTTCACTTTCTATTGAACAACATATTTATAGCAATGGTCTGTGTGTCTTGATTTTCACAATATAACGAAATAAAGTACATTTTCAGACTCATCATTGGAATATCCATTATCAGATCTCTAATCTACTCTACTTTTTCTTCAGCTAAAGCGAGATCATAGAGTTCTGATTACATAGAGGATAGTTCAATGCACGTCTGCCTCTCTTTGACTTTCAAGCAACTGCTGCTCCTCTCAGTGTAAACACAAAATCACTAGTAGATCTACTATCAACAATTTCTAAGCACCAGGAGGCGTCAGAATACCACTCAATCACATGAGGATGTCCACTATAACATAAAACATACTTCTGAGTGCACTTTAAGTATCGCATTAGCCTTTTTAGGGAATCTCAGTGGTCCTTCACAGGGTTACTCGTAAATTTACTTCACATGCCGACCATAAAGGCTATGTTGGGTCTAGTGCAGATTGTAGCATACATGATACTTCCTATGAGTTTGGAGTAATCCAAATGTCTAATAGGTGAACTTTCATTCGATTTCTGTCTATTATTGTCGTATGGAGTATCAATCTTTTTGCTATTAACATAACCCCACTTCTTAAGTAGATTTTTAACATAGTGTTGGATCCCTAGTTTGATTTGAGCTAGGTTCACTAACTAGGATATTTGACCCACCATGTATAGCCAGGGTCATGTCTCTGTCCTAGAGTTCAGGCTAAGTTCTTAGTATCAACCCCACATGGATCAGTCAACTGAAGACTACAGAAGACTCAGACTTAGAAGAAAATCAAGTTCAGAAAGTGAGTTCGACGTTTGTTGAACTTATCTCGACGATAGTCGTGCTCCGCTCGACGAACTCAGAGTAAATTCTCTGAGTTCAGCTCGACGATATTCGAGCTCAGGTCGACGAATTCTGAAGTTCAACTTCAACTCATTTAGTCCAGAATACTTTCTCTAAACTCAAGTCGACGAAGTTATTTCATCAGCTCGACGAACGTGGAGCACAGAATTGGGAAGTTTTTCACAAAAAGCAGTTAGCTGATCTCAGGTCGACGAACTTGGTTCTCAGGTCGATGACCAAACTTTCCCAGGTCGACGAACATGATTTCTCAGCTTGACGATCTTGGATCTCAGGTCGACGAAATCTGTTCTCTGGTCGACGATTCCTGTGCAGTTCCAGACTTGCTAATTTCCTTCATTTTGTCCTTATTCTATAGCAGTAATTCCCGAATAATTAATGCTTTTATTCTCTGAATATAACAATTAGTGGCAGCATTGATTATGATCTTCATCAGGAATATTACTTGCTGTTTTTAATGGGACAGTTGGGGGAATTCTTTAATGTAGATTATTCTCTCCAACCGCATTACATTCTCCAGGCAGTCAACATTTAATGAAAAAGATTTCAAAATTCAAGGAGAATTAGACAGAGATATATAAAAGAGATTTTCTCTTTCAATCGATATTAGAGACAGAACGCAAAAAATCATTGAAGAAAAAGAATTCTGCTCTGTCTTCATCAAGTGTTCTCCTTCCAGCAAGCTTCCAAGAGACAATCAACTTCAATCTGTCTACAGATTTCTGGAGAAATTTTTAGAAGACCTACTAACCATGCAAAGCTCTCAATATTCCTGAATAGAACTTCATCTCATGGGGAGCTTTGACAGCATCAAGGATTCACAAGTCTTTTCAGTTGTTTTGTGAAAAGAGAAGACAACATCTAATTTTATTTGTTTCACCCCACTATACACAGGGTTCTAGCTCCCTTTAAAAGTTAAATACTTGGTTGCAAGTCTCCTGACCAAAATACTTGATTTGGTTTTCTGATACCTGATCAAAAGCCTGAAGGGTTTCCTGATCTACCTGAAGCAAATCTTATGGTGACAGACACCTGAGCAAAAACCTGATTGGTGACAGGGCACCTAATCAAAAACCTGAGTGGATTCCAGTCAGGGTGGTAGAAGAGTGAATGTACCCAAGTTTTAGGGGAACCACTATAAAATTCTTCTGTCGTCTGTGATGATATCTTATGCTTTACTGTGTGCTGCTTGCTGTTTAGCTTACTTTTATTTTTGCACTGTTTACACATATAAATATCACTATTGTAATTTTGCAATAAAAATCTAATAAGATTTTAAAATATTCTATTCACCCCCCCTCTAGAGTTAAACAGATCTAACACCTTGAGTGATATCTTTCATATCATCCTTCAATTGGTATCAGAGCCTTGATTTTCTTTGGTTTCACAAATTCACATCTGAACCAAGATCCTTGTTAGATTGTTTTTCTCTGCTCTAGTTTTTCTATTATTACAGCAATGACACAGAATAAAGATTATGCTAGCACCAGACCTCCAGTCTGCAACTTGAACAAATTTCCAATCTGGAAAGCAAGAATCAAGCTTTTCATGAACTCTATTGATGGGGATATTTTTAATTCTATTTTGACAGGTTCTTCTCAACGAACAACATCTATATCTACAGCAACTTCCAGCACTCATACAGTTCCACCACCTGAGTGGACTGATGCTCAGAAGAAAGCCAAAATAACTGATGCAAAAGCTATGAATATATTGGCTCAAACCATGTTAGGTGACATCTTTCAAAAGGTGGATGAATGCACTTCTGCCAAAAAAATCTGGGACTATCTAAACCAGATGGTTGTAGGCTCAGCAGATGAAAGAATGGACAGAAGATCCCTTCTAATATCTCAATATGAGAACTTCAAGAAGGAGGAATTTGAATCAGTGGCTGAGATGCATAACAGACTTAATGTTATCATCAATGAACTAAAAACCCTGGATAAGGATATCTCCTTAACTGAGATCAATGACAAGATCCTAATGTGCTTTCCCAGCACTTGGGATTACAGGATCTGGCCAATCAAAGAAGCCAGAAGTTTGAATGAGATATCCACTGAGTCTCTTTTGGGAAAGCTCAAATCCTATGAGCAGTTAATCAAGACCAGAGAGGCTGCTAAATAGAAGGACTCAACCTTTTCAAGGAAGGAGCATAATATTGTCTTCAAAGCAACAGAAGAAACAGAAACCCTTCCTGCCCATGAAGAGTTGATGAGTTTGCTGGCCAAAAGATTCTACAAACTGGCCAAGAAAGACTTCAGGCGAAGACCATCCAAGAGTGATGATAAACCTAAGTATGACAGAACTCCTACCAAGGAGGTTATCTGTTTTGGTTGCAGAAAGCCTGGGCACATTCTTCCTGAATGCCCAGAAGCTCAGAAAAGAGACAGGAGAAAAGAGAAAGAGAACAAGAAGAATTCAAGCAGGCACTCAAGCAAACACTCCTCCAGCAAATATAAAAGAAAGGAAAAAGGATTCATTGTTGAAACTTGGAGTGATACTTATGAAGAGACCTCATCTTCCAGCTCTAGTGAAGATGAAGAAGAAGCTAAAGACAAGAGAAGTTTGCCTCATACAATTAATGCCTCATGCAGCAGGCCTGATGCTGAAGACCAAGCAGAAAGTCATTCTGCGGAATCAGAAGAGGAATCTGAGACAGAAGAGTATCATGTAATATCTTCCTTTGATTTCAATTCTACTGATTTTAAAAATGAATTCAAAGCTTTATGTAATGACTTAATCAAATCTGAAAAAGAAAGGCAAGCTGAATTTGATAATTTATTTGTTGAAAACACTAAGCTCAAGGATGATTTAGTTTTAGCAAATGAACAAATCATTTCTCTAAAAACAGATTTATGTGAGGCTAAGCAACTTGAGGAATCTCTCAAGGGGAGAAGCCTTAAGCCGATGGACATCACAAGTACAGTCAATGCTAGACTAAATGGCAAGCTGTGCTTAGGTGTTTCATCAAGCTTACCTCTCATACTAAAGAAAAATATATTATCAACCGTCATAAAATTTGTTTCGGTTAAAGAAAAAAAAGTAATAAACAATAAGCAACCCACAGAAGATTTACTTAACTCTAAAAATCAAAAGAACAGAAATAACACTACTAGAAAACGGACTTTTTGCCCGGGCAAATTGCCCTCGCAAAAAGTCTAAAACCGTGGCTAAAAAGCTTTAGCCACGGTCTAGCCACGGGAAAATGTCGTGGCTAAAGTCGGCGTGGCTAAAAATATTAATCCACGGAATGGTCGTAGCAAATAGTATTAGCCATGAAAAAATCTGCCGTGGCAAATTAGTCTACTATTAGCCACGGTATGAAACTCTGGCTAAAAGTGAACTCATCATTTTTTAAAAACTATTTGCCACGGTTACAAGCCGTGGCAAATACTAATTTATATTTTTTTTAAAAAAAACATTCAAAATACTGTATAAATGGAGTTACCCCATGCCTAAAAAACAAAGAGGTAAACAAGAAAGAAGCAAGTTAAAAGGGGATAGATTTCAGAAAGTGGAAAATACCATAAATGAATTCAATTACAAAAGAGGCAAGAGGGGAGAAGCCATAAAACAACAGTATAAATGTTGGAGAAAAAATTGAAGAACTATGATAAATGCTTGAGAAAATATACTACTTTCCAAATGTGATCAAAGATTTTTTAATACAACTTTCAAAATCAAAACTACTGTAGTGGTTACACTTCCCATCAAAAATGGTTCTTTGCATATCAAACAGAAGTAAATACAACTGAAGCTGATTTGTACTGATTCTCATATATTTTTATATAGGGCTCCAACCAACTAAACGTATAATAGACAAAATAACATGGGGTAGGATGCGTAAGTGGATTTTAAATAATTTGGGACTACCATAATTTGGGACTACCATGAGGACCAATTTGACCATCCTTGTAAAGATTTCTACACATAATGGATCATAACAACTACTTTGGCCTCTTCTCTTCCAATGCCCTGGTACAAAAAAACAGCTTAGCAAAATATGAAGAAATCTGAACAAGAATAGAACCATTGATCATCGAAGACTGATGTCAGCTCACCATATCTATCTTGAAACTCTGGTGTGTTCTGTAAGAATTCCAACCCTGGATGGCTTGATAAAAGCTCTCGTAAAAGAGGCTTAAAATCCTCCTGCTCGAATTAAAGCCCCCACGCTTAATAAAACTAAATAACATAACTAGAAAAGAGAATTGTACATGAGAAAGATTGGGCGTGAAATAATTTTATACCTGAGTAAGGTACTTGCGATCAGGTTGTTTCAGGATGGTAAATATGTGGGTAGCTATATCCATAATCATGGTATTCCTATGTATCCAATAATCAATAAAGGATCCCTGCATATACACCAAGTTAAGAATATATTTTTTAATAAAGAACGCTGGAATGAAAATTTTAGACAGGGACTCTACTTGATGAGTGCGGTGTAGATAACATCAAGCACAATTAAATGTGTCAAAGCTAACTGAATTATACAACAACAACAAAATTTATAATTAGATTCATACTTAAAAGATCCTTAATTAGAATCTAGTTAGTGAACTGGATAAAACTGGATTCCTTCTTATGATTAATTTAGGTATTTATTTAGGTCATCAGTGCAATTAATAGGTGTTTAGTTCAATTGGTTTCCTGCAACTCAAAAATTCTCAACTCAAGTTGTTGTTCACCTTCGTAGTCTAAGATTTGGTGGAGAGGAGATTGACATATTGGCTTGTGGTCATTGGTACCATCCTGTCTGCATCCAGTACTGGCTGAGGAAGAAACACGGGTGCCCAATTTGTAAAGCCCCTGCAAGTGTTGATATCAACTAATGGCTGGCTAGCCAACATTTCCAGTGAGGCCTCTTTCTTCATGGCAAGAAATGCTTAACAAAGTTTAACAAACAAGTCTATAATGATCAAATAGTTTATATGCATATGAAAGAAACATGACAAACAAACATATGTCAAGTGGAAAACCCTTAAAATCTACATTGAAAATCACAAAAGTAAATTGCTGAAAGAAATTTATAACTTGCTGCAAAACATATCCATCCTGACATTCTGAAGGATCTCCAACGGACTGAAACGTATCGTAGTAATCTCAGAAACAAGGTTTCCAAAACATTTAACAACAAAATCTCTGAGCAATGCATGATAAAAACTTGCTGCACCTCTTTGAGTGAAAACCTCAAAGTGAAATCTACAGTCGTGGAACAGTTTTTTGTTCTAAATTCGTATGCAAAATGATTTTTTTGTTGATACATAATCTTGCCAATCAAATGTATTACAGAGTGGACATGAGTGCTCCGATTAAATCCGTCGTTATCAACAATGACATTTAGCATCAAAGAACACTATCTAGAAAATCTATAGAAAAAATAAAATATAGGCAATAGGAAGAGGCATACCATCTCTTGGGAGAGGGGATTTACCCCCGTGAGCTTGCAGTGAGTGACAACCACCCTGTGGAGCTGGTCTACCTGGCTGTACAAAAGCTTTTTCTGCGAACCCAGAAGCCGAACAAGGGACTCGACGGAGCCGTCTAACCCTAATACCGAAAAGGAACTCTCCGCAGTAGCGAGGACAATCGCCATCCTCGATACAAATCGTGAAATCACCCGGAAGGGTGATCATCAGGAACCCATTGTGGAAGATTGGTGCGCCTGATTTGCTGATGCGGAAGCTAGACGCTGACGGACATGAGCGAGCAAGGAAGGAATGGATCGCCAGCAATTAGGGTTTCAACTGTTGGTGAAGGGCGGCTGGGAGAAGGAAAACTAAAGGGGAAATTATGACCTCGGTGATTTGTAGCCGGCGCCGATCAGCCTACAGACGAGAAATCCAGAGAGGCGGCCGCACGACGATGGACGAAAACCTGGAGGAAGATGAACAAGAAACGAGGATGCCTGTGCTCGTGATAAATACCGATACCCAAGAAGTTAATACTAAATATTAGCCACGTTTTTTACTTTTCATGGCTAATACGAAGGTATTAGCCATGCTTTTTTTGTAACCGTGGTTAAAAACTAAATATTAACCACGATTTTGCGATCATGGCTAATACTAATGTATTAGCCACGGTTTTGAACCCTGGCAAAAAAAAGTGTAGCTAATGCTCATTTTTTTAGTAGTGTAAGAAAAATCTAAATAAAAACAAACTTCAACAGATTTCGTCGAACTCAGATTGACGAAATGTGGCTAGTTCGTCGAACTCCAATCGACGATCTTTGAACGCCAACATTAGCCATAATAATTCGTCTTACTGCGATCGACGAACCGTGTATGATTCTTCGAGCAGAGATCGACGAACATGGGGCACAGAAAATGAATATATTCATTCTCTGAGCAGAGATCGACGATTTCAACCCATTTCGTCGAACTCCGATCGACGAACTAACAACATTTTGTCGAACTCAGTCAGACTTAACAAAAATCATAACTTTAACAGGAACTTTAATCAACCTAGAAAACCTATTAATCCATTTGCTAATTGGGAAATTCCACCTAGGAGATACCATCCCTTAGGATATAAATCTCAACCTGAATTTTCTGTTATATCCAGTTTTTCATATCAGAAAAATAAAGGGCCCAATGTAATCTAGGTCAGGAACAACTAAATTTTTCCCCTTGTAGGTAAATAGTTGTCCAGCTTTAAATCAACAATGGTATCTGGACAGTGGATGCTCCAAGCATATGACTGGCAGCAAGGACAACCTAAATATTTATAAGTTCAAGCTAGGACCAAATGTGATCTTTGGTGACTCAAATTGTGGCCAGTCTGAAGGCTTTGGAGAAGTTAAGATTGGAGCAGTTACTTTCAAAAGGATTGCATATGTAAGTGGACTGAAACATAACATTATCTCCATAAGTCAACTATGTGATAAAGGTTATCAGGTATATTTTAACTCCAGCTCTTGTATTATTTCCAATAAAGAAAACCAAACTATTTTAATTGGAAATAGACAATGCAACATATATGTAGTTGATTTTCAATCTGCAACATCAGATATATGCTTACTTAATCTTGTTAGCAATTAAAATGATTTATGGCATAAAAGATTAGGACATGTTAATATGAAAAACATTGCTAGGTTATCTAAAGACAACCTTGTTAGAGGATTGTCCTCTGGTCCCTACAAGAAGGAATGCCTCTGCAGGGCTTGTCAATTAGGCAAGCAAACTAAATCTAACTTTAAATTAGTTAATAAGAGTGATTCGCCTAGTATCTTGTACTTCCTACACATGAACCTTTTTGGCCCTATTGCTGTACAAAACCTAAAAGAGAAATCTTATACTCTAGTTATTGTAGATGATTTCTCAAGATTCAGTTGGGTGTTATTTTTGAGATCTAAGTCAGATATATTCAAGGTTCTTACAGATTTTCTTAAGACCATATAGATTAAGTACTCTACACAAGTTGCATTGATCAGAAGTGATCATGGTACTGAGTTTGAGTCTTTTCTTTTGCATGAGTTCTGTGAGAAGGAAGGTATCTGGCATTGCTTCTCAGCTCCTAAAACTTCTCAACAAAATGGGGTAGCTGAAAGGAAAAATAGAACCCTAATTAAAGCTACAGGCACATTACTTGCAGGTGCTTACATGCCCCTATCCTTTTGGGCAGAGGCTGTGAGCACAACAAACTATGTACTGAACAGAAGCCTAATACATAAACTTAAGAATAAGACTCCATATGAATTGCTTAAAGGGAAGAAACATAAAATCACCTATTTTAAAATATTTGGTTGCATATGCTATATTCATATCAATGACAAAAATATACTAGAAAGTTTGAAGATAAGGCTGAAAAGGGAATTTTTCTAGGATATTCCCAAGTCAGCAAAACATATAGGGTGTTTAATAAATCTACCTTAAAAATTGAAGAATCTATTCATGTGACTTTTGATGAAGCTAACATGTCTTATAAGGAGAAAGAGATTTTTACCAACAGCACTTTGCAGGTATCTCACTTGTGTGAGAGAGTGGATGATCTAAGACTCACCCAAGAGGGTGCAATACATCCCTCTCCACAAGTTGAAAAAGAAAGTGAAGAAGAAAATATAGAGGTGACTGAACCCTTTCCAACAGCTAATGAAATTCCACAAGAGGAACTTATTCCCCAACCTGTTGCCCAACCAGCTCCTCCCACTGATTTTTTCACACTTAGAGATCATCCTAGATCTCAGGTGATTGGAGACATTTCATCTGGTGTGCAAACAAGACATCAACTGAACCCTGACTTGATATTTGCTTGTTTCCTCTCTCAACATGAGCCCCAATCCATTCAAGTTGTAGAGCAAGATCGTCACTAGATCATTGCAATGCAAGAGTAGCTCAATCAATTTGAGAGATGTAGAGTTTGAGAATTGGTTCCTAGACTCAAAGACTATCCAGTCATTGGAACCAAATAAGTGTTCAGAAATAAGTTGGATGCACAAGGCAACATTATGAGGAACAAGGCAAGGCTAGTAGCTCAAGGCTATAGGCAAAAGGAAGGCATTGAGTATGATCAGACATTTGCTCCTGTTGCAAGGCTTGAGGCTATAAGAATCTTCCTTGCATATGTTGCATTTAAGAAGTTTAAAGTCTATCAAATGGATGTTAAAAGTGCTTTTCTAAATAGAGAACTCAAAGAACAAGTATATGTGGAGCAACCACCAGGTTTTATCTCTCCAACTTATCTCTTTCATGTCTTTAGATTGCATAAAGCTCTTTATGGTTTAAAGCAAGCTGCAAGAGTTTGGTATGAGACCTTAGCTAGCTTCTTGTTAGAACATAAATTTTTTAGAGACATTGTAGATAAGACTCTTTTTACAAAGCATCATAAGGATAAAATCTTATTAGTACAAATTTATGTACATGATATTATCTTTCGCTCAACTGATCCCAAACTATGCAAAATGTTCTATAACCTTATGCATTCAAAGTTTGAGATGAGTAGCACGGGTGAACATTCATATTTCCTTATTCTCCAAGTGAAGCAATCATCTGATTGTATCTTCATCTCCCAATCTAAAAATGCTAAGGAGCTTATTAAGAGATTTGGAATGTGTGATGCCTCAGCAATGAAGACACCCATGGCTGCAAATGTTGTGATAGATTCTGATGAGCATGGAAAATCTGTTGATCAGAAGTTGTATATGGTCATTGTTGGGTCCTTATTATATCTCACAGTAAGTAGGTCAGACATCATGTTTGCTACATGCATTTGTGCTAGGTTTCAAGTAAACCCTAAAGAATCTCACTATATTTTGCTAAAAAGGATTTTGAGATATATAAAGGGTTGCACAAATCTATGACTTCTATATCCATCAGAGTCAGAATTTGACTTAACTGGATTTTCAGATGCTGACTATGCTGCATGTACAGTGGACAGAAAAAGCACAACAGGAACATGCCAGTTCCTTGGTGATAGGCTAGTGTCCTGATTCTGTAAAAAACAAACTTCTATGTCCACATCCACTACAGAAGCAGAATATATAGTTGTTGGCAGTTGTTGCTCACAAGTTTTGTGGATACAAAACCAACTACTGAATTATGGATACAACTTAAATAATTCAACTATATATTGTAATAGTACTAGTGTTATATCCATAACACAAAATCCAGTGCATCACAGTAGGATCAAGCATATAGAAATAAGACATCATTTCATTAGAGATTGTGTAGACAAAAAAAATTAATCTTGTCTTTATTTCCACTGATTTGCAAAAGGCAGACATCTTCACCAAGCCATTGGATGAGAAGAAACATCTGCTTTTTTTAATTAGTTAGGAATGATCAATGAAGATGAGTTAATTTAAATTTTGCCTGTGGTCGACGATTTGTTGACAGTTCGTCGAACGGAGATCGACGATCTGTGAACTCCTTGTGAATAGTTCGTCGAACGGAGTTCGACGATCACTTCTTAGTGAAACAGTTTTCGTCGAACGGAGATCGACGATCCCTGCTTCAATGAATTTTTCGTCGAACTGAGATCGACGATTTATTCATCTTCTTCAAACTGAGATCGGCGAACTCATTTTCTATTAAAATACTTCGTCGAACTCAGATCGAAGATCTTTTCTTTTTTCGTCGAATGAAGTCTGGTGATTCATATTTTGAAAATCTTATATCTAGGTTTTCTTCGACCTCCGTCTCACGCTTTCAGTTCCTTTGCACTTGATCTTTGTTTCTCTCTTGCAGGGGCACTCATGGAGATTCCGGCGAGCGCTCTTTCCACAATGAAATTTGACATGGGTTTCGAATAGACTTCGAATCTTTTTAACATTCTGACCCAATATTTGTGGGAATTCTGGAACTGTTTGCAAATCAAAATCTGAAGCACTTTATGACCCGACACATCAAGATTGCAATGACAGAAATCAAAGAATGGGTCATTACATCCTCAACATCTGAAGACAATATGACAGGAACAATTTCTAGTAATAACATTTCCCTTTCCCCTACTGTACTCACCGAAATTTTCGGTCTACAAAATGGTGATGATGAGATAGAAATGGACTCTGAGGAATATAACAATATGTTAATCAAAATGGGTCATTCTGGAGATAACTCTAACAAGCTGCTGCAGAAGAACTTGTCTGTTGAATACAAGTTCTTAGCAGATGTAGTCGGGAAGGTGCTGCTGGGCAAACACACAGCACATGACTACATCACCAAGCACCAGTTCTTGGTGATGGGTGTCTTGGTTGATAAGGAAGGAATAAACTGGGTAAGTTGTTGTTTGATCTGATTAAAAAGAAAATTACTAAGAAAGAGGTCTGTTATGAACGGATTTTGGGAATTTTTTTGCAGGAAAAAGCATCTGAACATCTGGTTTCCACAACAGTGTTTATCAATGCATCCAAAAGGCTAACCTCTGCCCTGTTTGGAAGATGGGAGAGGAGAATCACAAAGCCATCCCAGGCTTCCTCCTCCTCTAGGCCTTCTGAGGGCACCAGAGCTGTAACAGCCACTCCCCACCCTAGTGTTGAAGCAGTTCCTCCTCCACCACCTCCTTCAAAAACATCTCTTCCAACAATAACTCCTCCATCTCCCCAGCCATCTTCAGTTCCTTCTCTGCAACAACCAGCTATATCACTTCCTTCATCCACATATCTGCCAACACCTCCTCAATCTCCACAACATATCACACCTCCTCAATCTCCACTACCATCCCACCTGTAAGACATAAACACTCACACATTCTTATCATTCCCCACCTTTAATCTGGTCATCTCATTACCATCTACACCCACCTCACCTATCCATGACATTCCCAGTCCATCAACATCCCCTCCATCATCTCCACAGGATGACATCATATCAGATGTCACTCCTTCTGCTCCTCCATCTGTATCTACTCAAACTCCACCTGAATTTATGGATACTGTTTCTCCCTCCCTGTCCACCATCCTGTAGCACATCACTCTAGTGATTAGGACTCTTATAGCAGAGGCTATTACACCTCTTGCTAATTCCATTTCTTCTCTTGCTGTCATCATTGCTGCTTCCTCTATCCCTACTTCTTCTACTAGGGGCCTGCTTCCAGTTCCCACTGAAATCAGGCAAGGGGAGATGCTCAGTGAAGAAGCAACTCCAGTCTCAGCAGCAACAGAAGAAGCAACAAATACAGACATATATATGGTTACAGATACAACAGTCACAGATATTGATATGCTCTGCATAGATACAACTATAAAGACTATAGAAATAATAACTGTTGGTGATTGCATTGTCAATCCCACAGTTGATCTCTTCAGCTTGTTAAATTCTTTTGATATTATCTATTTAAATTCTCTTCCAGTTATCTTCCTAAAGCCCTCCTTGGCTATTGTATCATATACAACACCAATAAGTTCCACAGTTGTCAAGCAATAAGGACAGTTTTGCAGTTACTGAGAGTCAAATAATATCAGCTCCCAAGGATATTCCTTCTCTAGAGGTTGTCTCAGCTCCCACTTATAAGATGGATGACAGTCCTCTCCCAGATTTGGATGAAATCATCATGGAAGATATAAAAGCAGAAAAGTAATCAGTTGCTGAACATATTCCTGAAACAGTTGATGAACCTATCCCTGAAACAGTTTCTCCAGCTCCAGAACCTCCAGTACAGCCTCAGGCTGAAAAGCAAATTGACAAAGATCTTCTGAAAGCTCTGGATGATTTATATGATAATACTCAGGGATCCTCCTCTGATAAAGATGAAGAAGATGATGATGATTCTGATGATAGCCCCTCTGCCAAGAAGAAAGTTTCAAAGAAAAGAAAGACTCCTCCAGTTGCTGCTCCCAAGCCAAATCCAACTCATGATACTCCTTATTATATTCTTTAGAAAATCACTCCTTACCCTGGAATGTCAGCCTGGATGTGGTTGTCAAAGAATTAACAAAAGAAAATAAAGAAAAGTAGGAGATATTCTCCTCCTCCTCCTCAAAGGAACAAGAGAGGTCCTCCTCCTCCTCCACCTGCAGCTGGTGCTTCAAGCAATACTCCTCAGAGGTCTACCTCATATGCTCAAACCTACCAAAGACATCAAGGTAGATACTCATCATATCAAGGAAGCAGCCAGCAGAGGTACTCTTTAAGCAGACAGCAACATCAACAACCTCAACAACAGCAACAACAGCAATATCATCAGCAACAGCAACAACAAGCTCCTGAACCATAAAAAGCTGATAGTCCTAAAAGGCCAGAGTCTCCTCCCATTCCCTTTGTGGATCCAGAGACAGAGACAACTGCTAGAATGGTCAATTTCCAGGAACTTGTTGGTCTTTCAATGATAAACAAAGCTAAAGCTGAAGGAAAAGATCCTTCCCAATATTCAACAATGTCCAAGTACAGAAAAGAATAATTAAAAAGGTATGAGAAAGCTAACAAATTCTTTAATATTGATGCTTATATGAACCTACATCCAAAGGCTGTTGTGCCTAGAGCTACATCTCTGAATATTATTGGAGCTGCTGATATGACAATGTCCAAGAAGCAAACAACAAATCCAAATAGGGAAATCAAGTTTATACAGCTTTCTGACAAAGAAAAAGATGACAAGCAAAAGGAGAAGATGAAAAAAAAAGAATTGAGAATATTCTGTTTAGTTTCTGTTGGTCTAAAACTTTTTACTTATTCACTGTCACAAAGTTACTTTGTAAATATCTGCTGTATGTTTTATTTTTTTCTGCCAGATATATTTCTTCCTTCTTTGTGAATATTTTTATTTCATTTGTATTAGTGACCTCGCCCAAATTAGGGGAGATTGTTGGATCCCTAGTTTGATTTGGGCTAGGTTCATTAACTAGGATATTTGACCCACCATGTATACCCAGGGTCATGTCTGTGTCCTAGAGTTTAGGCTAAGTCCTTAGTATCAACCCCACATGAACCAGCCAACTAAAGACTGCAGAAGACTCAGACTTAGAAGAAAATCAAGTTCAGAAAGTGAGTTCGATGTTCGTTGAACTCAGCTCGACGAACTCTGAGTAAATTCTCTGAGTTCAGCTCGATGATATTCGAGCTCAGGTCGACGAATTCTGGAAGTTCAACTTCAACTCATTTAGTGCAGAATACTTTCTATGAATTCAAGTCGACGAAGTTATTTCATTAGCTCGACGAACTTGGAGCACAGAATTGGGAAGTTTTTCACAGAAAGCAGTTAGCTGATCTCAGGTCGACGAACTTGATTCTCAGGTCGACGACCAAACTTTCGCAGGTCGATAAACATGATTTCTCAGCTCTACGATCTTGGATCTCAGGTCGACGAAATCTGTTCTCTAGTCGACGATTCCTATGCAGTTCCAGACTTGGAAATTTCTTTCATTTTGTCCTTATTCTATAGCAGTTATTCCTGAATAATTAATGCTTTTATTCTCTAAATATAGCCGTTAGTGGCAGCATTGATTATGATCTTCATCAGGAATATTACTTGTTGTTTTTAATGGGACAGTTGGGGAAATTCTTTAATGCAAATTATTCTCTTCAGCCGCATTACATTCTCCAGGCAGTCAGTATTTAATGAAAAGGATTTCAAAATTCAAAGAAGAATTAGACAGAGATATATTAAAGAGATTTTCTCTTTAGTCGATAGTAGAGACAGAACACAAAAAATCATTGAAGAAAAAAGAATTCTGCTCTGACTCAATCAATTATTCGCCTTCCAGCAAGTTCCAAGAGAATCAACTTCAATCTGTCTACAGCTTTCTGGAGAAATTTTTAGAAGACCTACTCACCCTACAAAGCTCTCAATCTTCCTGAACAGAACTTCATGTCAGGAGGAGCTTTGACACCATCAAGGATGCACAAGTCTTCTCAGTTGTTTTGTGAAAAGAGAAGACAATATCTAGTTTTATTTATTTCACTCCACTGTACACAGGGTTCTAGCTCCCTTCAAAAGTTAAACACTTGATTGCAAGTCTCCTGACCAAAATACTTGATTTGATTTTCTAGCACCTGATCAAAAGCCTGAAGGTTTCCTGATCTACCTGAAGCAGATCTTGTGGTGACAGGCACCTGAGCAAAAACCTGATTGGTGACAGGGCAACTGATCAAAAACCTGAGTGGATTCCTACCAGGGTGGTAGAAGAGTGGATGTACCGAAGTTTTAGGGGAACCACTATAAAATTCTTGTGTCATCTGTGATGCTATCGTAATCTTTACTATGTGTTGCTTGTTGTCTAGCTTACTTTTATTTATGCACTATCTGTTTACACATATAAGTATCACTATTGTAATTCCGCAATAAAAATCTAATAAGATTTTAAAATACTCTATTCATCCCCTCTCTAGAGTTAAACAGATCTAACACCTTGGGAGGTATCTTTCATACCACCCTTCACATAGTGACTCTGACTTATGGTAATACCCTTTTCAGTGAAGTTAACTTCCATTCTTAGGATGGTTTTCACCACACCTATATTTGTCATGCTAAATTACGTCGTCAAGGAGACTTGCATGTCTTCCACCTCAGACTTTTCAGTACCTAGAATTAGCATGTCATCAACATACAAGCAAATAATTACAACTTTATCTTAACTTGTTCTTACGTACAGACATTTATCTGATAGACTAGATTTAAAATCAATGACTTTAACACAAGTGTCAAATTTCACGTGCCACATTTTAGGTGCTTGTTTCAATTTGTAGAGTGACTCAATCAACTTACAAAACTTATTTTTTAGACCTTATATGACAAAACATTCAGATTGGTGCATATAGATCTCCTCAGTCAGATTTCTATTAAGAAATGCAGTCTTGACATTCATCTGATGAACGACAAAATATTCAATAAATGCTAAAGCGAAAAGAATCCTAATTGTCGCAATGTGACTAACAGGTGAGTATATATCAAAGTAGTATATACCACTCACTTGAGTGAAGCCTTTTGCAACTAGACGTGCTTTGTATTTAGGGATACTCCCATCAGTATTAATCTTCTTTTTCAAAACTCACTTAATTCCAATAGTTCTAGCTCCTTTGGGCAAGTCAACCAAGGTCCAAGTGTGCTTTTGCAGGAGAGAGTTCACTCATCATCTATATCTTCTTTCCATAATAGTGAATCCCTATATCGCATCGCTTTCTTATAGGTAGACGGATCAGCTTCAACTTGGTAAGTCACAAATTCTGTACCGAAGCTTTTAGTCACTCGTTCTCTATTAAATAACCTTTTAGATGCTAAACCACGGGTATCTATGGGATCAGTGTCAGAGATCCTTAGTTCTGGCTTAATGGTAGTCACAGTAATAGAAGCTGGCAGAACTGGAAGTGTCAGGTTTTTATCTTGAAGGAACTTATCCTCAAAGAAAACTGCATCTCTAGATTCTATTACAGTATTAGTTGAGAGATCTAGAAACCTATCTGCAGCACTATCATCTACACATCCTAGATAGACGCATGTATTTGTCCTAGGTCCACTCTTAGCTCTTCTAGAGTTAGATATACTAACATAAGCGGCAGCCCTAGGTCTTAAGATTATCAAATCTAGGAGGTCTCTTAAACCAAAACACATATGGTGTTTGCTTCAACTTAACATGAGTAATTTTATTAAGAATGTGATTAGACGTGAGGATGGCTTCACCCCAATAGGTCGTAGGCATGCCAGCAGTTAACAATATGGAATTCAACATTTCTGTTAAAGTCATATTTTTTCGGCGATACCATTGGATTGTGGTGAATACAGAGCAGTGGTTTCAGAAATTATGACATTGCTAGCAAGAAAATCTCTGAACTCTCCCCGAGATATATTCACCTCCTCTATCACTTCTTAGCCTTTTTTTTATTTTCATGTCCAGTTGACTTTCAACCCTATTTTTGAATATACGAAATTTTTCAAAAGCTTCATCTTTGAATTTAAGGAGATAAATATGGCTAAATCTAGAGTAATCGTCGATAAAAGTTATCAGATACTTCTGACATCCTCTTGTGATAAAACTTTAGTAGTCACATATGTTAGAATATATTAACTCTAGTAATTGTGTGTTATTAGAAATCTGCCTAAAAGGTGTTCTAGTTATCTTTGTTTGAGCACAAATTTCACATTTGTCAAATTTTATTGTTGTTTCTAAGAGTATGTTGTGAGTTTTAGCTAGCAGTAGTAGTTTATGATAGTTCACATGTCCTAGTCTTGTATGTAAGGTCTTAGGATCTATCAGATTTGAGCTAACCTGAATTACTACTTCATTTGCTAGACTCATCTTATACATCCAATTGGGAATATTGCCCTCAATGTTCCCTATATTTGATTTGAAGAGGCATCACCATCAACACAGTGCATAGTTATATTTGATGTTGGTTAAGCTCATCATGTGCAGGATGTTCTTTTGAATAAGGTTAGACATGTTATCTAAGTGATGGTAATAGGTGGCCACAAGGTAGGCAGGTGGAGAGAGAAAATTTGTCTAAGTCCACAGGCGTTGAGTGAGGACAGCTCACTCAATGCTAGATGCAAAGAAATATGTCTAAGTCTACAAGCATTGAGTGAGAACAGCTCACTCAACGCCAGATGCAAAGAAATGTGGTTAATTCCACAAACGTTGAGTGAAGAAAGCTCACTCAATATTAGATGTAAAGATGTGGTTTAAGTCCATAGGCATTGAGTGAAGCAAGCTCACTCAACGTCAGATGCAAAGTAATGTGGTTAAGTCTGCAGGCGTTGAGTGAAACAAGTTCACTCAACTCCAGATGCAAAGATGTGGTTTAAGTCTACAAGCATTGAGTGAAGCAAGCTCACTTAACGCCAGATGCAAAGAAATGTGGTTAAGTCCACAGGCATTGAGTGAAGCAAGCTCACTCAACGCCAGATGCCAAAAAGCGCTGATAGAAGACAAGTTAGTCAAAGCCTAACTCTTTGCAAGGCAGAAAAATGTCTAAGTCCACATGCGTTAAATGAAGGCTGTTCAGTCAACGTCATACTACAGAAAGTGTTGAGACAAGCTCACGCACTCAAAGCTTAAAAAAGAAAGACAAAAAAATTATGTCTAAGTACAAAAACATTGAGTGAGGAAGGCTCACTCAACGCTCTCAATGCTGACATAACAGAATTATTGGCTAAGTGTTTTGGCGTTGAGTGATGAAGGCTCACTCAACGCTCTCAAAGCCTGAGATGCAGAAAGATTGGCTAATGCAAAAGGCGTTGAGTGATGAAGGTTCATTCAACGCTCTCAACGTCTGAGATGTAGAAAAATTGACTAAGGCCAAAAGCGTTGACTGAAGCTTGTTCACTTAACGCTCTCAATGCCTAAGTAAGACAAAAATCTGTCTAAGTGTTTTGATACTGAGTGAAGCTTGTTCACTCAACGTCTAAACTAAAGAGCTTGAATTTGACTAAGTTCACAGATGCTGACGTCAGCAAAAGTTAACAAAGTCAACAAAATTCAAAATGAGGCGGGATGGCTACGGTACGCGATAAACGGCGTCGCAGGCTTACTGTACGTCTTATGGATGTTAAAGTAAAGTTACAGCTGTCAATTTCAGTAGGGCCCACTGGTAAAAATAGTCGTTGATCGGCAAAATAAAAACGGCGGAGATTAGATCAAAGAAATAAGCTTTCGGGAAAGAGCTGCACTTCATCTTCTTCCTCAGCCATTATTGCAAGCTTTGAAGAACAAGTTCTAGCCATCGAATCTGAAAGTTCTAGAGGTAGTGTTGACATCTTCATCATCAACAACAAGTTCAGAGACATTTCTCTGAAGAAGAAGAAGCAGCAAGGTCTAACCTAGTTGTAGCAGATCTGAAAGCCAATTCAAGATAGTAGGTGTCATTTTCACCTGCTCTAGCAAGGTCAGAGGAAAACCTTGAAGTAGAAGAAGCAAAAAAGGTCTTAATCTAACTGCTGCATCTGAAATCTCCACAAAGATAGTTGTTGTCATCTTCACCACCAACAACAAGGTCAGAGTAAATAATGAGAGAGAAAGAGGTAGGATTAAATGGCTAAGCCTAGTTGCAGTCCTTCACAGTTCCAGCTGATCATTTCTGAAGAACATATTCTGGAAGCTGTGCAGAAGTCAAAGTTAGGGCTGAAACCACACAGTCCAGGAAGGGAAGAAGCAGTGCAGCTGTTCTGCAAGATACTTCCAGCACAAGCAAAGATCTACACTTGTTACTGTGAAGAAGAAAGGGCTGAGTTTATCTCAGCCAAAGAAGCAGCAAAAGGACAACTCTAACAACAGCACTACCAGCACAAGCCAAGTCAACCTGAAGATCAGTTACTTGTTGCTGTGAAGAAGGTAAGGCTGGGTTTGACTCAGCTCAGGAAGGCAGGGTCTGAGAAAATTTTCTATGGAGTCAAATATTAACCACAAACTCTTTCTACTGTAGGATCCTTTGGATCAGAGTTGTATGCCAGAATATATAAAGGTTGAGTGTAGGATCCTTGTGTGGATCTGAGAAGTAGGGCTTGTCCTGAGTGGTACGATTCTGTAGAGAATCTGAGGTAGTGCTTTGACTTGAGAGTAGGATCCAGTTTGGATCTGAGGTAGGGATTTTGAGCCTGAGTTAGGAGAGTCATTCTCTCTGAGTTGTAGGATCCTTTGGATCTGAGGTAGGGATGTCCTCCCAGCCTGAGTTGTAGAGCGTTTAAGCCTGAGGTAGGTAATCTTTGGATCACTGAGTTGTATGTCTTTGTGCATGATCTGTAAGTCTTGGAAGAGACTGAGTGGTCCTGCGGGATCGTGTTGTAAGCTCTTAGGAGCCGAGATTGGAGAAGTGTCTTGTCTAACAAGCTGTTAGAAAGGTGTGAGGGAAAGTGGACGTACCCATAATCTGATGAACCACTATAAATATTGTATGTTGTGTTGTGTTATTGAAAGCAAGCTAACTTAAGACACCTAAAATATGAAAAACTAAAGATAGTCACAAGAGACTAAGAAACCTATTCACCCCCCTACGTGATTTAGCTATCCTTGAAACTAAAGACTTTCAAGTGGTATTAAAAGGAGGTTGCTCAAAAAGAACTTAACAGTCTGAGTAGATCTCAAAGGATAGCTAAAAGGTTTATACCAATGGGTTCAGGAGTGAACCATAAGGAGTGGAGCTCAATGAAGCTTCAAGCCTGCAGAAAGGAAAAGACCTACAATGGGCTGTTGGCAGTTGTTGTAGAAGATGAAGACTATCCTGCTACCAAGATAGGAATCAGAGCCCCACTATCCTCTATGTTCAGTGATAGTGAGAAAGATTATGTCTATCCAGATGCAAGAATGGAGATCAGGGCCCCTCTATCACATTCAGACAGTGATTTAGAGGAGGATGATGATGAGGAAGGTGACTATAGAAGTTATGGGCTAATGGTCATGACTGAAGAAGAATCCTGTCAGGATCAACCTAGACCAGATCTGGTACATTTCCTATCTAGGTCATCCTCAGAATCTGATTATGAGACCAGTCCAAACTCTGAAGCATCCACATCAAGTGATGATGACAAACCTGTATCAGAGGAATATGTCAATCAATTGATTGACCAATATGGTGCACTACTGGAGGCCTTCAAGAGAGCGTGAAGTTGGCCAAAGAGCAAGCTGTGGAGATTACCTCCCTTCAGCTAGCTACTGCATAGCAGGCTTAGACAACATCCTTGCTGGATTAGAAGGCTAGGGATGTCAGCCAACAAAAGGTCATCTCAAACGCCCAAATTGAGACCATAAACCCGAAAAACAAGATCATCTTGGATCTTGAAGAGAAACTCCTAAAAGAGAAAAAAGTTGTAGCTAGTTTTTCAAAGCCCAAAACAGTGTTACCACTAATTGACTCATTTACCTCTCAAAAAGATGAGAGATGTTTAGAGTTCAAGTGGAATTCTAGTGTTGCCCATTACAAAGGGAAAGGCAAAGCTCCTGTAGTGCCTCGGGCCACCCTTCACAAGGAAATCCTCCCTTCCAGCAGGTATGACCAATACTTCATGCATGGTCACTGAAAGAATGAGAATTCTCCTTGTATGAGTACAAGGGTAATTTGTAATGGAAGAAGGAAGGGCAAGGGTTTGAGTGCACAGAAGGCTCCGCATGAATAAGTCCAAATGGCTCATCATGGACCATTTGTATTTGGTGTTCCAGCCCCCACACTCAAGAGTAAGGTAGTGACCTTCTCTCAAGATCTCCCAGCACACACTCAGACCAAGGGCAAGTCTGTCAGCAAGTTAGACTTGGGCATTTCTGACTCCATCAGCAGCATATATTCTACAAAGAAGATCACTATAGGTAGATCTCAAGAAAAACCAAGATCTTATACTTCCAGACTCACCTTTAGTCATATTGTTATTGAGAGAAATAAGATTAAGGAAGTTGCTCCTCTTTATGAACAGTTAGCTGCTACCAGACCTGCTTAGAAAAGAAGGTATAATATTCATGAGTGTTGGTGTTGTGCTAAAATGAGTCATTTTTCCATAGATTGTTGGCACAACCCAAGTGTGCCAAGGGCAAGGGTAAGTCTTCATGACAGAGCTAGTGTTAGTCTTCATGTTATACAATTTGCAGGAAAGCATGTGCATGTTTATGCTAATCAGAATCAAGGACCGAATAATTATTGGGGTCCTAAGGTAAGGTAAACTCTGTTTTGCAGGATAGTTCAAGTGATCATACCAACATGTGGTATTTGGACAGAGGTTGTTCCAGGAATAATACTGGAACAAAGAGCCAAATTAAAAATCATACTCCAATAAAAGATGGACCCAAAGTAAGCCTTGGTACGTCATACAGAGGATGGTCCAGACTTGGTCTAAAACAAGGATGTTATCTCATGGTTTATGCTCTAGTGAGTAATGAACCTAAGATATGCAGTTGAGAAGTTGGAGATGGATAACTTGACCATCAAGTTCCTCCTACTACCCAAGATGAAAATGATTTTGAGAGCATTCCTAAAGAGGGACAAACTATACAGACAATGGATGAAGACCAGCTGGATCCATCCATTAAAGTTCAAGATGTCTGAATGGTGCGACAGAGTACTGCTGCCACTTTAGCAGTCCAATTAGAGGAAAATAAAGTTTGTTCTCATCACAGAGGAATGCACAAGAAGCAGTTCTTCTGAGAGCAGTAAGGAAGAGTCACTTGACCCTCAACTGTCTGAAGAAATAAGAAGAGAAATGCATGCTTAGTTTTTAGTTTCATCTGAACCTGCAATAAGGGCTGTTCATATCAGTGGCTACCAAATAGAAAATAATCTGGTTGAGGTAGCAGAAATTGTAACTGAAAGTGAAGTTGTACAGGATCTATGAAAATATTAAGGGGAAGACTGTCAAGCTAGATGCTCCTGCTTTGGGAGCAAGTTCAGTCAAGGTTGTTGGACAAGCTTGAGTCTTACCTAGAATACCTCCAGCACTGAATAGATCAGCAATACTGTTGAAGTTCAACATATCTCTATGGACTTTGCTGAGGTTGAGAGGAGTAAACTACCCAGATAGTTGCACCTGCTAGGGGAGAGCAAGTACAATCAGTTTAAGAACAGATGGATTGCTCCAGCTATAGTTGACATAAGTTCAGCCTAGGTTGCTGGACAAACTTGATTCTTTCCAAGAGAATCTGCAGCATAGATTAGATCAGCAAAACTACTGAAGACCTGAATGTCTCTATGGACAATGCTAAGATTGAGGGAGATATTCAAACAAATCTCCCTCCTTAAGTTGATAAGAGTCTCATTAAAATGACTATAGATGCTTCAAAGGATAGTGATCAATCTGGATGAAGAGATAGTTCAGGCCAAGATCTCCCGGTCCTATTTAAAGAGTCTCTCTTACTGAAGAAGTTATAAAGGGGGGAGAAGGCAATGGGAGATGGCCATGATCAAGCAGGAGTATGTTGTGCAAGCAGAGATGGTATACAAAAGAGTCAAAATAGTCCAAGTGGTATACAACCAACTCAAACCGTCAGGTGGTATAAAGAATAAATATGTGCCACCAATGGTATACAGTACACACTGCCTATTTCCTAATCAGGCTTGTGTGTGTATCAAGATAGCTAGAGCCAGAGGCAAATCTGTTGCTGAAGAGATGGAAGAGATCTAGCTCAGCAAGAAAAGAGTTTCAAGTGGTTGGTCACTGGAAGAAATCTGACCCAACAAGGAGAGGAAGTAGTGGAAGAACAAATCTTCCTCCTTCTGGTATCATAAGAAGGATCACACCAAATTTGGGAAGATGCTCTCCAAATGAGACAGGTATGATCCTAAACCCAGAAAACATATTTCTTCTAACATAATATGTTATTATTGTAGCAAGACTAGGCATGTCAGTGCTGAATGCCCAATCAAATGAAAAGAGAACAGGCGTGAAGAACCACCTCCATCATAGGATGCAAGGAAGATAGGAAAAGCAAGGATGAAACTTGTCTATTCCAAGAGAGAAGACTAATGTCAGTGGAGCAGCAAGAAAAAAATTAGTCTTGCAATCTCAACTTCAAAATCAGATCAAATATCTATTGGGAGCTGCTGTGCTCATCTGTTGTGGATCCAGCATCAACTCCATGGTATCAGAACCATAACCGCCAGGTAAGTAGAACTCCCTTATATTGAGATTCAACTAGTATAATCTAAATTGCTAGGAATCTCATCTCTCTTAGCAGGACTATGCACATTAAGATTAAGTCTCCATTTGGTTCGGCGGTGGCAGGTTGATCCGGTGGGTGGAAACGGAGTGTTCGAACTGGAGGGGGAGGTGGTTGCTCCAAATAGAGATTTTTGGGGGCGTTTCTCAAGGCGGGCGGGTGGAAACGGAGAAAACGCCGTTGAAGGTTCATTTTTTAACCCTCCTTCCGGCGGCATTTGCGCAAAATGGAGCAGCGAAACTCCCAAACAAAAAAAGCCTAAGTATCAGTTAGGTAGGGAGCATGTGGAAAAGGAAGACTTCTGTCTTGAGGTTGTCCCCATAGACATGCTAGTGGTTGATATCTTTACTATGCCATTAGATGAAGTCAAGTTCAATACCTTCAAGTTGGGAATGTTGAACTTGATATAGCTTCAGTTGCTCTATGTAAATTTTCCTTTGCAGAACTCGCCTCTCTTATAGGTAGACAAGTATCCAAAATGGTATTAAGACTGTCAAGTCTGACATTTGATATCAAGACTCTGAAGTGATATCAAGTGGTATCAAGACTAAGATGGACTCAAGTGTCAAGTAAAGGGAATGACAGCAGATGGTCCAGCTGTGGGGGAGTTAGTCAAGATGCCCCTATTGAGGGGGAGCAAATTCAGAAGTTGCATGAACTATTTCAGCTTCCTGTTAAGTAGCAGCCAGCAGCTACAGTGGATCAAAGATCATCACAGCTGATCAGCAGGTTCTCAGGACTATGCACAATTTGATAGGGAGAGTGGACGGCTGCTGCTGTGCAGTCACTAATGCTGTTGCAAAGATATGATGTTGTAGGATAAGAGGAAAAGCCAGCACCTCATTTACTATAGCTGCATTCTGCAGAAGATTTAAGTGGTATATGGAATGACATTGGCTCAAGTAGAACAATATTGTAGCTAACTCAAGTGGCTGCAGTGATGTGTGGTATCAATGTATCAACACAAGAGATATGTTCTCCAGTCAACTGGTTTGATCACTAGTGTAGTAGAAGTATGATCCTATCACCTCCCTAAATAGATATATGCCTATAGAAGAAGCCATAAAGGGGGAGATGTGTGTCAATACTTGGAAAGGGAGAGATGTCGAAGCAATACTTTACATGACTAGGTCATGTTGAGTCAGTACATATTACTTGGAAAGATTCAAGTTGTATGAGAAATGCAATGACAATATGTTGAGCCATGTTGAGTCAATGCATATCATGAGGAAAGTGCTGCTAGTGGTGCTTCATTTAAGTATTAAGTGATATAAGGAGAGTGCATACTACTTGAGCAATTGTTCAAGTGGTATGAGAATGCATTGACTTGACATGTTGAGTCAATACAGCTAAATGGAGTATATTGAATTGATATGCTGGTAATTCAAGTAGCATAAGCTAGAAGATGTAGCAGATATAACTTACAACTACATTAAATTAATATGTTTTTTATGTTAATGCTTCTTAGTATTGTTATGTGTTCTGTCTTATTCAAATAGGGGGAGATTGTTGGGAATATTGCTCTCAATGTTTCCTAAAAATCAATTTGAAGAGGCATCACCATCAACACTACGAGCATAGTTGTATTTGATGTTGGTTAAGCTCATCATGTGCATGATATTCTTTGGAACAAGTTAGACATGTTGTCTAAGTGATGGTGTAAGTGGTCACAAGGTAGGTAGGTGGAGAGACAAAAAATCTGTCTAACTCCACACACGTTGAGTGAGGACAGCTCACTCAACGTCAGATGCAAAGAAATACGGCTAAGTCCACAGGCGTTGAGTGAGGACAGCTCACTCAACGTCAGATGCAAAGAAACATGGTTAAGTCTATAGGCGTTGAGTGAAAAAAAATCACTCAACACCAGATGCAAAGATGTGGTTTAAGTCCACAGGCATTGAGTGAAGCAAGCTCACTCAACGCAAGATATAAAGAAATGTGATTAAGTCCACATGCGTTGAGTGAATCAAGAAACACCAGATGCAAAGATGTTGTTTAAGTCCATAGACAATGTGTGAAGCAAGCTCACTCAATGCCAGATGCAAAAAAATATGGTTAAGCCCGTAGGCATTGAGTGAAGTAAGGTCACTCAACGCCAGATGCCAAAAAGCGCTGAGAGAAGACAAGTCAGTCAAATCCTGACTATTTGCAAGGCAAAAAAGTGACTAAGTCCACAGGTGTTGAGTGAAGGCTATTCACTCAACGCCATACTACAGAAGTGTTGAGACAAGCTCACACAGTCAAAGCTTAAAGAAGAAAGACGGAAAAATCTATTTAAGTACAAAAGCATTAAGTGTGGAAGCCTCACTTAACGCTCTCACCGCTGACATAACAGAATTATTGGCTAAGTGTTTTGGCGTTGAGTGATGAAGGCTCACTCAACGCTCTCAACGCCTGAGATGCAAAAAGATTGGCTAAGGCAAAAAAACGTTTAGTGATGAAGGCTACTCAACGCTCTCAACGCCTGAGATGCAGAATGATTGGCTAAGGCCAAAAACATTGAGTGAAACTTGTTCAGTCAACACTCTCAATGACTGAGTAAGATAGAAATCTGCCTAAGTGTTTTGTTGTTGAGCGAAGATTATTCACTCAACGCCTATACTAAAGAGCTTAAATTTAACTAAGTCCACAGATGCTGATGTCAGCAAAAGTCAACAAAGTTAACAAAATTCAATATGAGGTAGGATGGCTACGGTATGCGACAAACGGTGATACAGGCCTACTATACGACTTTTGGCTATTAAAGTAAAGTTGCAGTTGTCAATTTCAGTGGGGCCCACTGGTCAAAATAGTCGTTGATCGACGGAATAAAAAAGGCGGATATTAGATCGAAGAAATAAGCTTTCGGGAAAGAGCTGGACTTCATCTTCTTCCTCAGCCATTATTGTAGAGCTTTGAAGAACATATTCTAGCCATCGAATCTAAAAGTTCTAGAGTTAGTTGTTGACATCCTCATCATTAATAGCAAGTTCAGAGACATTTCTCTGAATAAGAAGAAGCAAGGTCTAACCAAGCTGCAGTTGATCTGAAAGCCGATCCAAGATAGTTGGTGTCATTTTCACCTACTCAAGCGAAGTCAGAGGAAAACTCTGAAGCAGAAGAAGCATTAAAGGTCTTAATCTAGTTGCTGCATCTGAAATCCCGACAAAGATAGTTGTTGTCATCTTCACAACCAACAGCAAGGTCAGAGCAAATTCTGAGAGAGAAAGAGGTAGCAACAATAGGCTAACCCTAGCAGCAGTCCTTCACAATTCCAGCTGATCATTTCTAAAGAACATATTCTAGAAGCTGTGAAGAAGTCAAAGTTAGGGATGAAACCACACAGTCCATGAAGGGAAGAAGAAGAAAAGCAGTTGTTCTGCAAGATACTTCCAGCACAAGCAAAGATCTACACTTGTTACTGTGAAGAAGAAGGGGATGAGTTTATCTCAGCTCAAGAAGCAGCAAAGGGCCAACCCTAACTGCAGCACTACCAGCACAAGCCAAGTCAAGCTGAAGATCAGTTACTTGTTGCTGTGAAGAAGGTAGGGATGAGTTTGACTAAGCTCGGGAAGGCAGGCTCAGAGAACATTTTCTCTGGAGTCAAATATTAACCACAAACTCTTTCTACTATTGGATACTTTGGATCTAAGTTGTAAGCCTGAATATATAAAGTCTAAGTGTAGGATCCTTGTGTGGATCTAAGAAGTAGGGCTTTGTCCTGAGTGGTAGGATTCTGTAAAGAATCTGAGGTAGGGCTTTAACGTGAGAGTAGGATCCAGTTTAGATCTGAGGTAGGGCTTTTGAGCCTAAGGAATGAGTGTCATTCTCTCTGAGCTGTAGGGCACTTGTGCCTGAGTTGTAGGATCCTTTGGATCTAAGATAGAGCTATCCTCCCATCCTGAGTTATAGGGCCTTTGGGCCTGTGATAGATGATCTTTGGATCACTGAGTTGTAGGGATTTGTGTCTGAGATGTAAGTCTTGGAGGAGACTGAGTGATCCTGCGGGATCGTGTTGTAAGCTCTTAGGAGCCGAGATTGGAGAAGTGTCTTGTCTAATAAGCTGTTAGAAAGGTGGGAGGAAAAGTGGACATACTCATAATCTGAGGAACCACTATAAATATTGTGTTGTGTTGTGTTATTTAAAGCAAGCTAACTAAGCTAACTCAACACACCTAAAACACAAAGAAAATTAAAGATAGTCACAAGAGACTGAGAAACCTATTCACCCCCCTAAGTGATTTAGTTATCTTTGCAACAAAAGACTTTGACATCTCATTTACAAAATAAGTACAATTAAAATAATGCGAGTGAACTATTAAAATTAATCTAGCATCACTAATGTTAAATGACATAGCAGCATCGCATAACAAACTAATTGAAATTAAATTATCAGCTAATGTATGTATAAATTTAAAATTTTTCAAAACTAAACGCGTACCTGAGGAAAGTACTAGAGTTGCATTTCTGACCTTCAGCACGTCAACTACTCCACCATTAACAACATTGACCGTCTCTTTTACTGCAGTGTCATCCTCCAGAAGTGTTGAATCGTTGCAGACATGGCATGCAGTACTTGACTCGAGCCACCACTCTGTACTGGTCTTCACATTGCTAACCATCACCACAAAGTCGGCAGGCGCAGTCTGATAAACCATATTCGCTTTATTATCAGGCTTTGGTGTGCTTGATTCACCCCTTTTGGGTTGCATGTACTCGAAAGCACAGTGACCCCACTTATTGCAATTGTAGTACTTGGCTTTAAATTTTTTAGCTTTTCTGCTAGTGTCAGCAAATACAGGTGCACTGGAGTGTGTTCTAGTCTTTCCAGGCTTATGCTTGAGCATAGGTTGCATGACCATATTAACCGCAGAGTTCTGCTTACTAACCGTCTTTAAGACATGCCTAATCCGGTTCTCGTCCTTAGTGCAAATAAATTGCTTGAGGTTTTCAAGACTGACTAGTGTATTCTTCCGAAACATCTTTGTTTTAATTTAAAATAGAAAATTAGAACAAATTCATCTGATCCGTGCGGAGACGACAAAGTTTTCAGATCCAATCTAATAAATTTTGTTTTGCTCCTCTCCAGCTGAATGCAGCCGCCGAAGAATAGATCTTGATCAACAGACTTTCACAACAAAATACAGTACAATACAGATAAGAGATTCTGCGGCAAAGTTCAGATCTCCATCTAGAAGCTGCAAGGGTGACTCATTTTTCAAATTCTTTGCAACTGAATTGTCGTCCAGGAACTCTCCGGCTGAATCCCATAGCTGAATACTAGGCCTCCATGAAATTCCTTTTCCTTGGCAAGAAGTGGGAGCAAGTCACCTTTCTTAGAAATATCCAGAAAAGGATTTAATCAGAGCTCACAAATCCTCCTTGTTTAGAAACTGGAATTCGCAAGCCTAGATCCTCCTCTCTTGATCACCAGAACTTAGCAGTAGCAATTTCCGGTGAAAAGGAAAACCAGAGGAGATCCACTAACAAAAGAAAACATAAATTTGGACTTCTCCATCTCACTAATCGGCCGTAGAAATTTCCGGTTCCAGAAAACTTCGGAATTTGTGAATTCCTTCACGAACAGGAAAACCAGATTTGGCGACGAGGCGAGACCGAGACCAAGAAAATCCGGCGGAGGAGCAGATATGGGCAGGATTTGTCTTTTCTAGAATCAGCGATCCTTTTCTCTACCTCATGACAGAGGCGTCCAAATCAAGGGAAAAAAGGAAGACCTCCTCTTCCTTCCTCCCGATCCGGCTACAGAAGACCAGCGAAACCCATTTTATTTTCGATCGAGGGCGGCGCAGAACACCAATGATCGACTGCAACCTCGAGAACAGAGAAAATCGCAGAATAGGGGAGAAGCGGCGGCAAACCTTCGATCGCTGCAGCGTGACTTCTGTTCGAACGACAACCGGCGGCGGAAAACACAGCGATCCGGCGCTGCAATCGGAAAACTGCAAAGAGCGCACAACGGCGGATTCACGAAAATCGCGAATGAGAGAGTGAAGACGACGACTTTTCCGATCGGCTCCAATAAAGAAGAGCGACCCTTCACGCGGAAAAAAACGACGGGAGAAGATCATCGAAATCACGAGCGGCGGCCCTGGTTTTCACTAAAAATGAGAGCGGCAGGGATTCACGATAGTGGGTCGCGGATAGTGGGGGCTAGGCGCACGAAATAAGAATTTCCACAATGTTTGTGGGTTTGTAGCATCCTGTGGGGCAGTTAAGTCTTTACGTTGCCCTCAGCAGGGGTATTTATAGGCATAATCTTAAATCTCCGACGACAGGTTATTGTTCTAAACCTAATCCGTTAGCCACATATAACATCTAGTCAATATACCTCAAAAATTATTAGAGAATAATAAAATGCTTTTGCAAACAATACAGTAAAAACAGACATTTACATTTTATTGTGTAATCTGGAGAGACGTAAGAAAACATTTGTTTTTTTTTCTCTCGCTAAACATAACACCAAAAGGATTAGTGTGAGTATTACTAACCCATCTGGTGCCATGAAGATCATTTATTTGTGATCACTCCATCATAATATTACCTGTTATAAAAATCATATAGTTACTATAGTAAAAGTAGTAAAATTTTAATCAGAATTATTTTATAACAAAATAGGAGTAACTATTAAAAGCATTCATGCAAACTTCATTATCTTATATCTTTCGGGATGTTCTTGCAGAATGAGATCTATGATACTTTTTTTTACTGGATGATATCATTCTTCTACTTAGGAAATTGTATTCTATAATTGGAAATGGAGTGTAAAATTGGGTCGGTGGTCCAAGTGTACGTGTGGGTGATGGTGTGCGGGGCCACTAGGACAGTAAACCTATCTTCACAGCACATGTATAAAGTTCCAATTTCTTCAGATATAAATGCCCTTAACCAGGCCTTTAGTCCACCGTCTCCAACATCTCCTTCATCTACATTCTCCTTCTTCTTCCTTAACTTCTTCATATGCTCCTTGATCGGCTAATTATCTCTCATCTCTTCCCTTCTCTCCTCCATCTTAAATTTCTTTTCTACCAGGTTCCTCCCATCCCTCCTGCTATGCTTATTTGCACTAATATACTCATTCTTGAAAACCTTTATTACATATTGCCTATGCTCAAAGTTAGAGTCATCAACATTCTCTTTGAATAGAGGCTCCTCCTCAAGAATATGATCAAGAGACCATGATCAATCCTTATTAAATAAAAGTAACAGTAGTACTCACTAGGCCATGATTCATTAACTTTGCACACAACTACAAACAATACTTTGCAGTATAAGATAGATTAGCCAACCATCGATTAAGCCGGGTCGTAGCTAATTCATTTGAAATGCCTTGAATATTGGTATGCTCAAATAGCCACACCTACAAAAAATAAATAGTACTTGTCGTATATGATGTAAAACTCAATTAATAAAACTGTATTTCTTACCACCAATAAAATAGAACATCCCTCTATATATCCCAGGCTTCCATCTTCTTTCTTCGCTGTAGGGACGACTTAAAAGCCGAAAATGTGAGTGCAAAAATTTGTGAATCTCCTTAGGCCAATTGTACTTTCTAAACTCTTCCAAGCATATAAACTTTTATAGACAACTTGGGATTTTTAATCCCTTAGTAGGAAATTAACACTTGTAGAAAGCATACATTGCAAGTGTATCAACTTTTTTGATCTCAAGGTCCGTTGACTGTTAAAACAAGAAACCGGCTTCTTGTGGAGACTGAACCCTTGGGGAAGGGGAAATCGCACACTTACTTTGCCCAGAAAACTTGATTGACCGAAGACTTAAAACTCAGAACTAACCCAAGGCTGCAGCACGGAGGTCCCACCACACACCCGGGAGATTTTAGAGCGCTCCCCCCTCCGTAGCCTGTGCTTAGCTAAGGGCACCTTAGAAAGCTCTATAAGACAAGAGAGTAAGAGAACTGGAAAAGATTTTCTTCTGAGGTACCCCCTTGGGCCTATTTATAGTTTTACAACCTGGCCTGGAAATATCATAACTCCACTGTTCTGAATGGTGATGTGCAGCCAAAAGTGGACTGCCAACTGCCAGACCCCGCTATTCTGAAAGGCTATATATAGCCCTGCAAGGGCATCCTTGTAATTTTACCGCTGGATCCCACTGGGCGAGTGGTCCATAGGGGCACCACTCGCCTAAAGGGGAGAGTGCTGGAGCAGTCACGCACTCGCCTCCGCGATATCCCCCCGTGACGAATTGATAATACGTTTTGCAGTCAATTTTATTAGGATATTTTCGGGGTTTTAAAGCAAATCATGTCTTGTAAAGTACTTATTTTGATTCCCCTTTGTATATATTTTTGTCGCTAATGCATTTTTTCTGCTTTTTGCAGGTTTTCACGGCTTTCAACCGAATTTTGCTGTGACACGCCCCAAGGTCACGCCCTACCAGGGCGTGTACCTAGGGCGTGTGCCCAGAGGAATGAAGCAATTGGTCCGAAACTGCATTCCGTGAAATTAGTGTACAAGCCCTCGGTCACGCCCGTGTCACACCCGACACGGGCGTGTACTAGAGGCGTGCCCCAGGTTCCGAGGAATCGCCATAGCGCGCTCGTTTTTCCCGCTCCACCGTCGCACCAAAAGTGTCACGCCCCAGGGTCACGCCTGACCCGGGCGTGACATATGGGAGTGTACTTCAGCAATTCCGCCCGTTACCTCCAGCATTCAATTTCCGCTCAACAAAGTCACGCCCAAACAACACGCCCCAGGTACACGCCCTACCAGGGCGTGACTTGTGGGCATGTACCGCAACAACTTCGTCAGAATTAAATTCCAGCCCGAAAAAGTCGCGCCGAATGTGTCACGCCCCAGGGTCACGCCCGACCAGGGCGTGACAGGGGGGCGTGACCCGACCCGAAAAATTCTATAAATAGAGCCCAACTCTAAGGGTTCAGGGACACTTTTCGGATTGAGAGGGGAGGTTCTGCCCTTTGTATTCTTGAACTTTTTTAAGCATGTCTTTCCATTTTTAGTTCTTAGCTCTAGCTTTATGCTTTCCCTGTATTAGTTCCTAGCTTCGTTCTGTAGTATAATGTTAATGATAGTGTAGTTTACCTTTCCATGCACTTGTAATCGCTGGTTTTCATGTTGTAAGATCCCCGTTTCTATTAATAAAAAGTGTTGTTTTCTTATACGTTTCTGCTCTGTTTTCATTATTCTTCTTCTACTCATCCCCCCTCTTCCTCCTCATCATGATTAACTAATCCTCCATGTACTCGATCTTGATGATCCGAGGTTCGAGTGATTAGGTTATGATGCTTTGAATCTTACCTTTTCTTTTTAGGGTTTTAGCCTTGAATTACTCTTGATTTATCACGGGTTGGAGGTATATCATCGATATATACTCTCCACCTTTGCTTTCATTCTGGGCTAGCCGAGAGGCCGAAAGTTTGAAATGAGCACTCAAGAGTTAAGGGAGTTGTTCGCACCCCTTGAGAGAGGCAGACGTTCAAATCTCCCGGATTGGAGTAAAATCCAATGGCGGGGTTCACCGCGTAAAGCGAGTTTTAGGCCTCCGATTTAGGCGAGAGTCGGTCGGACCTTCCTAAACTCAATTAGGTACGGCATTCGAGAGAAGCGTGTCAATATTCATGGAACCTCCATGGTCAAGGACCTTTACCCTAATTAGCTTAGGTTTATTTATCGTATTTTTCTAACCACTCTTGCCGAGGTGATTTCTGATCGAGTGCATTTTCCCTTCATCGTTACTAAGCGTAAGTTAATCGCTCTTTTAGATCTCTTTATCTTTTCATGCAAGTAGCTCTCTTTCATTGCAACTAGTTCTCTTCCTTTAGTACATTTAGCTTTCTTCTAAAAAACCTTATTTTTCCGTCGATAAAATAATTGATTTCGTGTAAGTAAGCTTACTCAACTGTTCCCGGATTTCAATACGACACTTGTGTCCCCTAGCTGCATTTCGATAGGTATACTTGCCTTGTTGAATTGTTAGTTTGGTTATTTTCTCCTTACAGATATCTAAGAGACAATCAAGTTTTTGGCGCCGTTGCCGGGGAAGCAACGCTCGTTGATAAATTGAAAACGCGAATATATTAATTTTATCACCTCTCTTTCTCACCCTCCTTCTTAAATTTTTTCCGCCTACTCACTTGAGTTAAATGGCTGGATTTTGTTAAGTGTGCGTATTTTTAATTTTTCCGCCTACTCACTTGAGTTAATTGGATGGATTTATTTCAAGCAAGTGTGCGTATTTTAATTTTTCCGCCTACTCACTTAAGTTATTTGGCAGGCTTTATTTCAGTAGAGTGTGTTTACTTTCTGTAGAGTGGGTGTGTTTTAATTTTCTGTCGAGTGCGTGAGTGTAGCTTTTACTTTCTGCCTACTCACTCGGAGTTAAATGGCTGGATTTTAATTACCGCCTACTTAATAGAAACCCACATCACAAATTTTTCTACACCACCTAACTCTCTCGAAAAGGGCAAAGTGGCTCTAAATGCCACTATCTTATCTAGTACCTTGCGAACCCTTCACCGGGTAGCCCTTGGGAAGTTCAGGAGTTAAAACATAAAAAAATCAATTTCAAAAAAATTTTCGAACTTCTTTAGCTCTTTTATTTTCTAGTCTTTCTTCTCCTCTCTTCTTCTAGTGTATGACCCGCGGAAGTCCGTCGGTTACTTTGGACCTGGACCACGAAATTGAGCGTACTCTTCGGAGAAGATCGCGATTTCAAGGCCCTACTACCCAAGTGTCGGTTGAGGATTCCGAGTCATTGTATACCTTAAGAATGGCAGAACCCAACGTGGAGGAAGCCGTGCAAAGGCCTATCTCCTATTATGCACGACCGAATCTCGAGGGCACAGAATCTAGTATAGTTCGCCCTGCAATAAATAATAATAATTTCGAACTAAAGGCTAGCATAATTCAAATGGTGCAGCAGTATGTGCAATTTGACGGGCTTCAAGATGAAGACCCGAATGCACACATAGCCAGCTTTCTTGAGATTTGTGACACCTTCAAGATAAATGGTGTCACAAATGATGCTATTAGACTAAGATTATTTCCTTTCTCTCTTAGAATTAAGGCTAAGCAGTGGCTGAACACCCTTCCTAAAAATACCATAACTACTTGGACGCAATTAACTGAAAAATTTTTGGCCAAGTATTTTCCGCCTGCTAAAACTGCAAAACTTAGGAATGACATTTCTGCCTTTGGACAAATAGACTCTGAGACCCTTTACGAAACCTGGGAAAGATTTAAAGAATTATTAAGACGATGCCCACATCACGCTCTGCCTGTATGGTTGCAGGTGCAGACGTTCTATAATGGGCTAAATCAAAGCACGAAGCAAATGATAGACGCAGCTTCTGGCGGTACTTTAAACCATAAGACCCCGGAAGCAGCTCTTGAGCTGTTTGAAGACATGGCCATGAACACTTACCAGTGGAATGTGCCTAGGTCCCGCCCAAACAAACCTGCAGGTCTCTTTGAAGTGGACAACGTCTCCCAACTCGCACTGCAAATCGAAATATTAAGCAAAAAAATTACGGAGATGACTGCTACCTCCGCCCCTTAGGTATGGGAATCTGCAACTCCTCCCGCCGAACATTTGGATTATGTAAATAATATGCCTAGAACTGCTTTTAATAATTTTTCTGCTGCGAATTATCATCCTCCTAGTTTTAATTTTCCGAATAGTTATAATCCTGCGTTAAGAAATCATCCGAAGTTCTCGTGGAGCAATCCATCGAATGTTGTCCGCCCGCCACCGCAAAGTGATTTTTCTGCACCACCACCACCTCCTCAAAGTTTTCCAAAACCTCCAAATTTGGAGGAAATGTTTTCAAAATACATGAATGCTAATGACGCTACGATTAGAACCTTAACCGGAAGTGTTAAAAATTTAAAAAATCAGGTAGGACAGCTCGCTAAAATGATTTCTGAGCGACCCGTAGGGTCTCTTCCTTCCAATACCGAGCCCAACCCGAGAGAGCAAGCGAAAGCTATAACTCTTCGGAGTGGGAAGAAAGTTCCCGGTACAATAAGTGAAGAGCCCGAGGCAATCTCCGCTTCCGCTTTAAAAAATCAAAGCTCGTTCCCGTTTTAAAAATTCCACCCTCTGCCGAAGAAATTATCACTCCTATTTTAGAAAAACAACTCACTCCACCACCCACCTTTAAAAATAATCCATCCCCGTCATACCCTTCCGAACTTAATAAACAACGACAGGATGAACAATACACCCGTTTTTTATACATGTTTAAACAAATACACATAAATCTGCCTGTCCACGAAGCCATATCCCAGATGCCTAAGTACGCAAAATACCTTAAGGACCTCGTAACCAACAAGAATAAGTTAGAGAACCTTTCTCATGTCACGTTAAATGTCGAGTGCTCGGCGGTTTTGACAAACGGATTACCGAAGAAAATCAGTGACCCGGGTAGTTTCTCTATCCCGTGTGTCTTTGGTGATCTCTTTGTCAAACACGCTTTAGCCGACTTAGGTGCGAGTATTAATCTTATGCCCTTCTCGTTATTTAAAAAGTTAGGAATTGGTAGTCTCAACCCCACACGCATGAGTATTCAGCTCGCCGACAGATCAGTCAAATACCCGTTAGGAATATTAGAGGACGTCCTAGTCAAAGTTGACAAGTTCATCTTCCCGGTGGACTTTGTCATTTTGGACATCGAAGAAGACGTCGAGGTTCCCCTGATCCTTGGCCGACCCTTCCTTGCCACCTCCCGAGCTATCATTGACGTAAGCAATGGTAAGCTCTTCCTTCGAGTGGGCGACGATGAGGTAACTTTCTCTATCACCCCCTCGATGAAGAACACACTAGCTAATGATGACTCCTGCTTTTTCATGGATACCGTAAGTGAAGAATCCTTCTCTCACACCTCTGATTTTGAAGAAGAATTTTCCAATTTTTGTTCCTCTCCTACTCCTCCAACTGAATCTCTAGACTTAAGTGAAGAATCCTCCACCCGCCTTTCTGATTTTGAAAAATAATTTTTTGATTTCTGTTCCTCTTCTACTTTTCCAACTGAATCACTGCACTAAGCCGCCATGGCCGCTAGCAACACCCCTTTTAATTTTACATATAAAAAAGTGTACGAGGACATAATTTTTGAAAAAGAACAAATTTCCAAAACATCGTATGATGACCCCCCTACCTTGGAACTGAAAGAACTACCAGAGCACCTTCGATACGCTTTCTTAGAAAAGGACTCCAAGTTGCTTGTCATAATTTCGGCCTACCTCACGGATGCACAAAAGGATAAACTTCTTTCAATTTTACAAAAGCATCGCCAAGCTATTGCTTGGCAGATATCTGATATCAAGGACATAAGCCCATCTTTTTGCACTCATAAAATCTTAATGGAAGATAATTCACGTAACTCGATACAACCTCACCACCGTATAAACCCAAACATGAAAGACGTAGTTAAGGGCGATGTTAAGAAATTATTAGACGCAGGAATTATCTATCCTATATCCGACAATAAGTGGGTTAGCCCAGTACAGGTAGTACCAAAGAAGGGAGGGATAACGGTAGTAAGTAATGAAAATAATGAATTAATCCCGACTCGAACGGTGACCGGATGACGAATGTGTATAGATTACCGTAAGTTGAATGACGCCACCCGCAAGGATCACTTCCCCTTGCCGTTCATTGATCAAATTTTAGAACGACTTTTCGGACATAGCTTTTATTGTTTTCTCGATGACCTCTCGGGGTATCTTCAAATCCTCATCTCCCCCGAGGACCAGGAGAAAACTACGTTTACTTGTCCCTTCGACACCTTCGCCTACCGAAGAATGCTGTTTGGATTGTGCAATGCGCCAGCTACATTCCAATGATGTATGCTCGCGATCTTTGACAAGTACGTAGAAAGCATTATGGAAGTTTTCATGGATGATTTCTCCGTGTTCGGGAATTCCTTCGATAGTTGCTTAGAGAAACTTGAAAAAGACTTAGAGCGATGCGAAGAAACTAACCTCGCCTTAAATTGGGAAAAATGTCATTTTATGGTAAGGAAAGGGTTAGTTTTGGGACATAAAATTTCTGAAAGGGGTATTGAAGTAGACATTGTGAAAATAGAAGTTATCGAGAAGCTGCCGCCACCTACGAACATAAAAGCTATAAGAAGTTTCCTGGGTCATGCGGGTTTTTACCGCCCTTCATAAAGGACTTTTCCAAAATCACCAAGCCCCTTACCCATCTCTTAGAAAAAGACGCCCCATTCATCTTTGATGACCTCTGTCTAGCTGCCTTCAATTTAATAAAAGAAAAATTAGTTAATGCCCCAATCATGATAGCTCCGGTGTGGGATC
Organism: Platanthera guangdongensis; assembly: GCA_039583875.1. Taxonomy (NCBI): domain Eukaryota; kingdom Viridiplantae; phylum Streptophyta; class Magnoliopsida; order Asparagales; family Orchidaceae; genus Platanthera; species Platanthera guangdongensis. The sequence continues at coordinate 95,452,716 of CM077167.1, forward strand.
TTCCATTTGAAATAATGTGTGATGCGAGTAGTTATGTGGTGGGAGCCGTACTAGGTCAACGTATTTCCAAAAACTTCCACCCCATTTATTACGCTAGTAAAACACTCAAATCTGCACAGGAAAATTACACTACAACCGAGAAGTAGCTCTTAGCTGTAGTATTCGCTTTTGACAAATTTCGCTCTTATATTACTCTTTCGAAAATTATTCTTTTTACGGACCACTCGGCCCTCAAATATCTTCTCTCTAAAATGGATGCCAAGCCTCGCTTGATTCGCTGGGTCTTACTCCTCCAAGAGTTTGACTTAGAGATCCGTAATAAGCGAGGTGCCGAGAACTTGGCCCGCCGACCACCTTTCGCGCCTAGACAACCCGTTTATAGAACAATTAGACAAAAATTCTTTTCATTACTATTTCCCTGATGAGAAGCTATTCATAATTAACACATCTACTTCTCCTTGGTTTGCCCGCATCGCCAACTATCTAGTGGCCCGTGTGCTCCCAAAAGAGTTTTCATCTCAGCAAAAGAAGAAATTCTTTTATGAGCTGAAAAACTATTTTTGGGAGGACCCGCATCTTTTTAAAGTCTGTGCAGACCAAGTGATCAGGAGGTGTGTTTCTTTTGATGAAGGATTAGATATTGTTAAACATTTGCATGAAGGACCGACAGGTGGGCACTATCAAGCTGCTCGCACCGCTCACAAAGTGTTACGCGCGGGATTTTACTGGCCCACCCTGTTTAAAGACGCGCATGGCTTTGTGAGTAGGTGTGATAGTTGCCAACGGTCGGGGAATATTTCGAATAAAAATGAAATGCCACAAAATTATTTCCTAGAGTGCGAAGTTTTCGACCTCTGGGGGATTGATTTTGTCGGCCCTTTTCCTTCTAGCTTCGGGAATAAGTACATTTTAGTTGCCGTTGATTATGTTTTGCGTTGGGCCGAAGCCCAAGCTCTTCCTACGAATGACGCCTGAGTCGTAGTTAATTTCCTAAAAAAATTATTTTCTCGATTCGGTACGCCGCGCGCTATCGTTAGTGATAGGGGTTCCCATTTCTGTAACGCGCAATTTTCAAAAATCCTAACTAAATATGGCGTTACTCATAAGCTTTCCACTGCCTATCACCCCCAAACTAATGGACAAGTCGAAGTAGTGAATAGAGAAATAAAACGAATTTTAGAAAAGACTGTTTCCACATCTAGAAAAGACTGGTCAGCCAAATTACACGATGCTCTATGGGCCTACCGAACAGCGTACAAAACCGCCCTCGGATGTACGCCATATCGGTTGGTTTATGGAAAATCTTGTCATTTACCCGTAGAGTTAGAACACCGCGCCTTTTGGGCCTTACGATTTTTAAATTTCGATCCCCACTCCGTCGGCGATTTCAGAAAATTTCAACTTAACGAACTCGACGAGTGGCGCTCTTACGCGTATGAAAATAACAGACTTTATAAAGAGTGGACGAAGCGTTTACACGATCGACATCTTAGGCACCCAAAAATCTTTAAGTCGGGCGACCAAGTGCTTCTTTATAATTCTCGTTTGCGTTTATTCCCGGGTAAATTAAAATCACGTTGGTCGGGGCCTTTTACTGTTTTAGAAGTCTTTTCTTATGGTACTGTTTTAATTTCCCACCCTGATAAGGGTACTTTCAAAGTGAATGGTCAGCGTCTTAAACTGTATTTCTGTGATGATGTCAGTCTCAACCCTGTTAACTCTATCTTTCCGGTCCTGACATTTGATTAATCTGAACTTTATTTTTCTCATAAACTTTGAACTTTATTCGAACTTTATTTTTCAAAAAATAACACTATTTGGGACACTCTTATTTTGATGCGTCGAGCTCAAACGACGCTTTAAACAAAGGGCACTCTTGTGAGGCAACCCAAGTTATCTTTTTCTGTTTTCTTTATTTTACAATTTTTGCCCCGAATGGCTCCAGCAAGCTGAAACTTCTCCGATCGCCTGCTCCAACGGTTCTGATTCCATGACAAAGTCCACCGGACGACGTTTCATGACAATCCACAGAACAGGCATGGAGGAGCGACATCACTCAGCTTTCCCTGCAAAATAAAACCGGGGAAGAAACTGTTTTTCAATTCTGTCTTTTATTTCTGTACTTTACTTTTCTCTCGTTCTCCGACCGTTCCTCCTTTTTGCTTTTTGTAAATATCCAAATAAATCAAAAAAAAATTCAAAAAAAATTCAAAAAAATTATTATATATATATAGCTGCATTTTGGTATTTCAATAAGTACCATATGTTTATGTTTTGTTTTTCTCAAACTTTTTTATAAACAACGTAGTTAATTATAATTTTTCTAATCATTCTTTTTAATCATATTTCACAAGTAAAATGTTGGTCATGCTGTGTTTCTAATTCACGGTAGCATGTTAAGGTAAAATATTTCTCCAAAACGTGCATTTCTATTATGGTTTTCCGTTCTTTATTTTCTTTACTTTCTCTAAAAATTTATCATCCATTATTTTCTTTTTCGTCTTTAGATAATTTTTGTAAGAACAAATTTTGAATAACGTAGTAGATATGAACGATCCAAGTCACATATTATTTTTATTTTTAAGATAATTTCATCAATCTTCTTTTATTATCTCGAACTTGCTTTTTGAAATTTATCAACTCTATGTTTTAAATAAATTTTAAAAAAAAGCGTGAAAATGATTTAGGCCCTTTTTGTTTACGTTTGAGCTTTCCTGCCAACCTAAAATCTTTTACCACCAGTTAGCCGCTTTTGAGCCTTTTTTCCAAATTCATTTGATAACTCCACACAGCATTTCATTTTCACCAAAGCCCAAATTCCTACCTATCTAATCACGCTAATTTTTTGATAGGAAATTTTGTGTTATATTTGGAGAAATTGTTGAAAAAATTGTACTCAAAAGCAATGTATTGAAAAAAAAGAGAAAAAATGAATGAAAATAATAATAAAAAAAGAGATAAATAATCATAAAGAAAAAAATAAATTTATTTATACATATTTTGTTTAAAATAAATTTATTTTTTTTGAAACTCGTTGTTTTGGTTTAGTGTGATTTTTAAGCCTCCATGTTTATATTTGAATTCCACTCCTATTCATATTCCTAAACCAAACGTTTCGGTCTTATTAAGTCCTTTTGATTCACGCCCTTTTAAAATTTTATTTAACAACTAAGAAAAGAAGAAAAGTAAATCAGTTTTAGTTTTGGATTTAAACTTAGATTTTTGTTATTTAATTGAGATACTTATAATGTGTTGCTTGGATCTAGTAATAATTCAATACGTTCTTTTCATTTTCGTTTCCTTGCTCAAATCTATTTAAAGAATTTCGTCAAAATTCTGGATGATTTATTTTTATTAAGTAAAGTTTATAAAAGTTAAACCATACCAAAATAATAGTTTTAGATTTACGTTTTACATTCTCCCTGCCTAGAATTTCGCATAGTACTTGTGTAAGTATGATTAAAACTTTTTGAATTAGTCACTTTTTATGATTAGCTAGTCTTTATATCTTTGCTTGGGGATAAGCAAAACTTAAGCTTGGGGGAATTTGATAATACAGTTTGCAGTCAATTTTATTAGGATATTTTCGGGGTTTTAAAGCAAATCATGTCTTGTAAAGTACTTATTTTGATTCCCCTTTGTATATATTTTTGTCGCTAATACATTTTTTCTGCTTTTTGCAGGTTTTCACGGCTTTCAGACGAATTTTGCTGTGACACGCCCCAAGGTCACGCCCTACCAGGGCGTGTACCTAGGGCGTGTGCCCAGAGGAATAAAGCAATTGGTCTGAAACTGCATTCTGTGGAAACTTAGTGTACATGCCCTCGGTCACGCCTGTGTCACACCCGACACGGGCGTGTACTAGAGGCGTGTCCCCAGGTTCCGAGGAATCGCCGCAGCGCGCTCGTTTTTCCCGCTCCACCGTTGCACCGAAAGTGTCACGCCCCAGGGTCACTCCTGACCCGGGCATGACATATGGGCGTGTACTTCAGCAATTCCGCCCGTCACCTCCAGCATTCATTCATTTCCGCTCAACAAAGTCACGCTGCAAACAACACGCCCCAGGTACACGCCCTACCAGGGCGTGATTGTGGGCGTGTACCGCAACAACTTCGTCAGAATTAAATTCCAGCCCGAAAAAGTCACGCCGAATGTGTCACGCCCCAAGGTCACGCCCGACCAGGGCGTGACAGGGGGGCGTGACCCGACCCGAAAAATTCTATAAATAGAGCCCAACTCTAAGGGTTCAGGGACACTTTTCGGATTGAGAGGGGAGGTTCTGCCCTTTGTATTCTTGAACTTTTTTAAGCATGTCTTTCCATTTTTAGTTCTTAGCTCTAGCTTTATACTTTCCCTGTATTAGTTCCTACCTTCGTTCTGTAGTATAATGTTAATGATAGTGTAGTTTACCTTTCCATGCACTTGTAATCGCTGGTTTTCATGTTGTAAGATCCCCGTTTCTATTAATAAAAAGTGTTGTTTTCTTTTACGTTTCTGCTCTATTTTCATTATTCTTCTTCTACTCATCCCCCCTCTTCCTCCTCACCATAATTAACTAATCCTCCATGTACTCGATCTTGATGATCCGAGGTTCGAGTGATTAGGTTATGATGCTTTGAATCTTACCTTTTCTTTTTAGGGTTTTAGCCTTGAATTACTCTTGATTTATCACGGGTTGGAGGTATATCATCGATATATACTCTCCACCTTTGCTTTCATTCTGGGCTAGCCGAGAGGCCGAAAGTTTGAAATGAGCACTCAAGAGTAAAGGGAGTTGTTCGCACCCCTCGAGAGAGGCAGACGTTCAAATCTCCCGGATTGGAGTAAAATCCAATAGCGGGGTTCACCGCGTAAAGCGAGTTTTAGGCCTCCGATTTAGGCGAGAGTCGGTCGGACCTTCCTAAACTCAGTTAGGCACGACCTTTGAGAGAAGCGTGTCAATATTCATGGAACCTCCACGGTCAAGGACATTTACCCTAATTAGCTTAGGTTTATTTATCGTATTTTTCTAACCACTCTTGCCGAGGTGATTTCTGATCGAGTGCGTTTTCCCTTCATCGTTACTAAGTTTAAGTTAATCGCTCTTTTAGCTCTCTTTATCTTTTCATGCAAGTAGCTCTCTTTCATTGCAAGTAGTTCTATTCCTTTAGTACATTTAGCTTTCTTCTAAAAAACCTTATTTTTCCGTCGATAAAATAATAGATTTCGTGTGAGTAAGCTTACTCAACTGTTCCCGGATTTCAATACGACACTTGTGTCCCCTAGCTGCATTTCGATAGGTATACTTGCCTTGTTGAATTGTTAGTTTGGTTATTTTCTCCTTGCAGATATCTAAGAGACAATCACGAATGCGAGATCTAAAGAACACTAGCGAGACCTGAAGAATACTAGATTAACACTAGTGAGACCTTTCGTGCCTCTCGCCCCCCAGACCTTCCCTGGGCAGACCCCTTTTACCCCCTAGACGAAAGCTATTCTGAAAGTGTCTCACACATTTCCAAAGCCAAGATCAGGTGTCCACGGCACAAGCTTTGAAAGATATTGTACCTAATCACCTAGAGGGGGGGTGAATAGCTGACTAAATTCTTTTTAACTTTTTAGGCAGAATTCAGATTATAACACAGAATTATAACTAATTTTGAACAGCAATCAATCAGCAATCACAGCAAAACACATGCACACAGTGAACACCCAGGTTTATAGTGGTTCCCCAAGGTTTGGGTACATCCACTTTCCCCCTTCGCCTATCTAGTAGTGTACTAGATTTGGCCAAACTCCTCAACTATCTCAGATCCTAAGATTTTACACTCAGAACCTCAACCAGGTTCCTACAGCTCAGGCCCAAGGCCCTACAACTCAGCTTCTTCACAAAGCCTACACTCAGCTTCTTCACAAAGCCTACACTCAGCCACAACAGGCCTACACTCAGCCACAACAGGCCTACACTCAGAGATAAGAATCTCCTACACTCAGGCACACAGGACCTACACTCAGCCTTTATAATTACAGGCTTACAAGAAAATATGAATACAAAGATTATACCTACAACTCAGAGAAAAAGAGAGAAGAGTTGTGAGTTTCTTGATGAGTTCTTGGAAGAACTCTGCTGAGATCAATCTGACTTGGCTTTCTTCAAAGCTTCTTGAATGTATAACACAATAGGATTGATCTCCTCTGTAGTTGATCCTTGATCTCTGCTACTTAAGATTCAGAACAAAATCTGAACCCTTCTTCTCAGCCTGGTTCCAACGACTGTCTTCTTGGATGGAGCTCTCTCTCTCCAACTACTTAGATCTTCACTGGATTCTTCAATGAATAGCTAGATCTTCTTTGTATTACTTGATCATCTTTTTCTGTAGACACTATAAGCCTATATATAGGCCTTCTTCATGGTAACCGGCTGGTCCGGTTCCTAACTGATTTCTGACAACTCTGACAGGTGCAGTAGACCGGCTGGAATGGCAGCTGTCAAGTCATCCAGTCAGTTCTTGAAATAACTGTAACTGTCTGAAAGTGTCGAGACTGTCTGTCTTTAAGTGTCGACACTTATAGACCAAGTGTCGACACAAGTTGACTATGTGTCGACACTAGCCTTCAAGGTGTCGACACAACTCCTTGTGTTGTACAATTCACTTCTCGACACAGCTTCTTCTTCATGTGTCGACACTAATATTGAGTGTCGACACAAGTCCTTGTTCTTCAGTACTTTGTTGATTTCTTATAAGTGTCGACACATCTCCTTTGTGTCGACACATCTTCATGTGTTGAACTTGTTCAGTGTCGACACATCTTCTTGGTGTCGACACATGCCTTCAGTGTTGATACTTGCTGAGTGTCGACACAGCTCCTTGTGTCGACACATCCTCTTGTGTTGAGACTTTGGCTGAGTGTCGACACATCTCCTTTGTGTCGACATTTATACTTGGAATATTGTTGAACTTTACTAAGTGTCGACACAGCTCCTTGCATTGACACTTTCTTCAAGTGTTGAGTCTTCTGCTGAGTGTGGACACATTCTTTCTTGTGTTGACACTTTCTTTAAGTGTTGACTCTTCTGCTGAGTGTCGACACATTCTTTACCATGTCGACACTTGTACTTAGACTCTGCTGACTTTTGCTGAGTGTCGACACAGCCTCCAAGTGTCGACACTTTCTGATGTAGACACAGTTCCTCTGGGTGTCGACACAACTGCTAAGTGTCGACACTGCTTCAATGCACTTTTCTTCATTGAGTGTCGACACAGCTCCTTCTGTCGACACTCTCTGTCTGGTGTCGACTCCACATCCCTAGTATCGACACAAGTACTCCAAGTGTCGACACTGCTTGCCTGGGTGTCGACACAAGTCTTCTTAAGTGTCGACACTTTCCCTCTGGGTGTCGACATATGGACTTAGAATCTTTTCTGCTTTCCCTGCAAATACTTGACCTACACAACTAAACTCAAAACACATCAAATACATTTTGATGTATATCATTGAGTAGGGTGAGGCTTCTTCAAATCAGGTACATTTACACCAATGTACCCAACAATCTCCCCCTATTTGGAGAAGTCATAACCCTTAGTCAATGATATACACCATACAGAATAAAATCATAGCATGATGTAAACAGGATTATATAATCAGGGAAAGTACATAAACAAGTATTAAACAAAACATGTATACGCAGATATCATCTCAGAACAATTATGAAATAGGTTTAACATATAACACATTGTTCTAATCAACTTGTCATATTCATTTTACAAAAGTTTACAAAGTGTTTAAAATCAAAAGATTATAATTGTAAACTGAATAAAATTCTATTCTATTTTTGCTCAGCATCCTTGATCACTATTCCTTTTCCAGACTGAATCATGGCTTGCATAGGAGCTTCAGCATCTTCAGTATCAGGAGGCTTTTTTCCTTTTAGCTCCTTCTTCTTTAGCTCTTCAGCTTTAATCTTTTGCCTCTCAAAATAATGATAAGGCTTGGGAAAGTACTTGCTAGGCTCCTGGGCAGTAGGAGGTAGCTTTCTCATCTTTGCCTTCCTTCTATATTGCACTATGGCTTCTTGCCTTGTCTCATGCTTTCTCCATTCAAGTTCAGAAAACCATTTGTTTCTATCTTGAACATTATCTTTGGCAGCCTTCCATGCAGTTAGAATGATATTCCTTGAAGTGGGGCTCCACTGTTCAAAGTCAGGCCTTTGTTCAGCTTGCTCTCTGAACGTCTTCTTAGACAATCTAGCTTCTTGTTCAGCTTGTTCTTTCAATATAGCTTCCAGTAAAGCCTCAGATACTGGTTGAACCACCTTCTCTAGAATAACATTTTGCTTACCCTCAGATGGGCTATACATTGTCTGGATCTCAGCTTGTACCATATCAAAATCTGGAGGAGGATAGATCACCTGAGCTACTTCAGGTTGCTCACCTCCAAGATAGGGAGGATGAATCCCAGATTCTGCAACATTATCATCATCACATAAAGGAGGATAACCAAGAGTGGCTCTGATAGAATTAGAAATCCATTTTGCATGGTCAGAGCCGGCTTTGACTAACACCCTCTCCCCCTTTATGACTTCTCTTTCCATGTGATCTCTTAGATCATCCTTTTGAAATCTGATTTGGTTATCCAAATAGTTTACTTCATCTTTAAAGAAAGGTTTCAACCTTTGGAGTTTTTCAGTTATCAACTTCTGAGAGTCTTGAATTGCAGAAGTAACATCAGTTAAACTCTTTTGCAATGCTTTATCAAACTCTGCTTTAGCAGTAGTAATAGAAGTAGACAGTCCAGTAGTTATGTTCTTCATCTCTGTGACAATGACATTGCGTGAAGCTGTTAAGTTATCATTCATTTTGATTTGATTCTCTAGAACATATCCTTGCTTTAGTACAATGTCATCGACTTGAGCTTTGATTTTCTCTTGATGTGTAGCCAAGTAAACCACTGCATTCCCTCCTTGTGGAAGGGGGGGGGGCAGGGGTCAGTCAACTCTTCTTATTGAGATTCATCTCAAATCTTATGAACTTTATGTCTTGGGCCAGATCAAACTGTAAAGACTTATGCCCCTCATCCACATATGTTTCTATAGCTTTCCTGTGCTCATCAAGCTTAATTTACATAGCAACCATCAGAGAACTATAATATACTGATGGTGCTGGCTGTGATATAGGCTGTGGTGCAATAGTTTGCAATGCCTTCTTATAAGTCTGGCTCCTTCTCTTAAATACCTGAAATTTTCTTTTTTAGCTCTTGCAGCTTCCTCATCTTCAGATGCTGAGGTGCTTGCTATTTCTACCCTCTCCTGAGGTAGCTCCTCAACTTCCTTGGGCTTCTCAGGTTCTTGCCTTGCAGGTTCTTCAATAAGTACTACTTGCTCCCCCTCAACATGAGCATTCTCCCCCTCAGCAGCAGCATTTTCCTTGTCAAAGTCTGTTTGATCTAGGTTGAGGAAGAGATCTTCCATAGTAAATTCTTGTTGAGGTAGTGATGAAGATTCTCTTGGCTCATCAACTACTTGAACAGATACAACTTGAACTGCAACAGATGTGTCCTCCATGACAACATCTGGGAGTTGACTATCAATCTGAGATTGCTGATGTATATCAGAGAAGTTATCAATTATAACTTCACTCTCAATATGGAAATCTAATTGATTGATTTCTGAGATTACCTCAAGGATAGTGTTGGTTGCTTGCTCACTCTCTAGTGGAGTTGGTTCTTCCACTATTAGAGGCTCCCCCTGGACAGAATCCTGGTTAATGGGGCTAGCTAGAGGTTGCTCCCCCTGCCTCTCTGCAGCATCTTGTTGAGTAGGAGATTTCCTAGCATTTCCTTCTACATTCTCATCAGGAGTAAAGACAACTTGTTCCTCTGAACTGCTAGATGATTCTTGAGCTACTAAAGCTACCTTCTTCTTCTTCTTCTTGAGTGGGGTGTCCTTCTCTGGAGTAGGCATCTCCTTGGTAAGACCCTATCCCATCTAGAGAAGAGTC